>VYZW01042064.1:102825-251722 GCA_013401315.1 Balaeniceps rex
CATGCTGCCGTGTTCGCATAAACCAGACTGTGCTTAGTCAGGGAGAGGCCGTTGCTTCTGCTGAAGGCAGCTGGTTAATGAACTAATGGTGTGACGTTACATGGGGACTCCCAACCTGAAATGCTGCGTGACGTTTTTCCCAAAGGTGGAAGATTTATGGTTTTTAACCTAAATTAATTAAGAACCAGAACCTTAATTAAGAAGCAGGTTGCTTCTGAAACAGCTAACCCACTTCAAAGGGCTGAAGCCGTATACTTAATGGGGAACAAAGAAGAGAAAACAGGGTCAAAACAGACCATGTCTGTGCGTTGTTCTCAGCCCATTCATCTTGCACGTGGGGGGTGCTCTGCTGGCATTTTAAAAATGGCAGTGGAACATCTGCCACCCAAAAAGAGAATTGGGGTGTGTGGGAGGGGCGTGTGGTTTATTCAAAAGCCACTGCTCTTCTTTTGAAGCAGAAGATGAGCCAGATGTACTTCTTTTTTTTTTTCTGCCAAGTCCTGGTCATGTTCCCATTGACTTCAGTTGATCCAGGATATCCCTCTTATTCTCTTTTTCTTTTCTCTTTTTTTTTTTTTTTTTTTTTTCTTCCTAGCTAGGTGGTTTCACTTCATAAATGCAGCAGGCAAGTCGATCCTGTTTTGTCCTCTCACCATACCAGGTACATCTGCTAGCTGAGGGGCAAGTGGTTTAAGAAAAACTAGAAACCAGTCTCTTGAAAAATGTCACATTTTTAGGACCTCAGAAACACCTCAACCTCAGATAACTACTGTGTTCCTCCGTCAGTTCTAGTTGCCAACTTAGTGATGTATTTGATACAATTTATTATGTAAGATTTTGAACAGGTCATTCCTGCTTCTGGAATAAAGGGGGATGGGTGGCTTTTCCCATTAAAACAGTATGGTTTAAATGATGTTTCAAAAAATCCACCGCAGTTTCTTTAAGAAGACATACAAGCTAGAGGTAGTCACCTTTCCTGCTGATAAAATGCCAGAACACATATGGACTTGTTGTTGAACATGGCTTCTAGATGTGCCAGCCTTGAGCACCATCCCTACAGGTTTTTGTAAATCCTGCTGGATGTCCCTTGCACCGTTAGGGAGGTACACAGATATTGCTGCGTGTCTGGCCTTGTGCTCCTTTGGAAAATTCTTTTGAGAGTTGCATCCAACATTAAAAAGAGATTGATGTAAGAGATTAAGATAAATGCACAAAACACTTTCATTTTCTTTATTTTCAATCGATACTGTATGAATACAAAGTTTCTAGAAAGCTACAAAAATTCTACCACTTTATCAAGAAGGCATCAAAATGTGTCACTTTGCAAAGACATGAAAACACCTGCAGTAACCGACACAAAAATAGCATTTTTAGAGTGATGAAATAATTGCACTTAACTGTCATGGATATTAAAGTTATCACACATATGTACCGCGAAAGCTAGAATACATTTTTTTTTTTACAAAGCACTTTATAAAAAAATTCTCTGCACACAAAACCTATAATTTTCATATTACTATCATACTAAAGATAAATTCACTTTAAAGCCAACACTTAAAACATTTTAAACAAAAAAAGGTACCAGTACCTACACACAGACAATAACAAATACAAGAATACTGTACTGCCAAGAGGTTTGACTGAAACTCCTTTTGAAAGCTTCTGCAAATATGTTAAGAAAACATTGGAGAACATTCACTTTTTTCAAAGAACCTTCCCTCCCTGTCTAACCTAGAGGTACTTTATCATCAAAAGGCAAGTTCTACATCAAAAGTTACCAGCAGCAGTACAATATTAAAGTAACCACTGACCATATATGAATATGCTTAAGTCACAAACCCATTTTATACACATTACACAAATAAACATAAAGTGAGAATTCCATTAAGTCATTTACAAATGTGAACAAATGCACATGGCAAAAAAACCCCAAAACAAAACAAAAACCCAACCTGTTTTACATAAAATGTACTGAAGAATTAAAGGCTATTCAGGTTTTCAATGTTATAAAATTCTTTTGTCTTTTTTTTTCAGGCACATATTGTATTTTTTGTCTGCAGTCATGAGCCTGAATCAGAGGCCCATAAAACAAAACAAAACAAAAACAAAAACACATATTCTGTAAGGAGGTAACAGGGAATCATCTCCTTTTAGTCAACTGAGTGCATTTAAGATTTAATTTACACACTAAAACTAATTACATGATCTCAGCAACAATGACCTGAAAAGTTAAAAGATGAAGATGTCCAAAGTGTTTCTTGTACTTTGACTTATCCAGCCTCAATCTGTTTTAGGGGGCTAAACATCTCGTTATGAAAGATAAGAGGGGGAAAAAAGAGATCATCCTGAGAAAAGTACAAAACCGGACTCTAGTATACACATCTGCTGTGTGACTGGGTACGTGTGTCGGTATGGGTCAAGTAAAGGGTAGACGGAAGGTTTCTCAGTATGACTGAGTGATCCAGGAAAACTGTAAGGGGAACTGCTTCAGAAGGCAGGTATGCCCTAGGACTTGCAGTGGAAAAATAAATAGATATGGATTAGTACGTCAAATGTTGTATCTGCCTTGAACTGGCCAGTTACTTACATTCAACATTCATGTACACCCTTCATTATTTCAAATAGCCTATACCGTGGAGGTTTTAACGGAAGAAGCTACTGCCAAACTTAATGAGCTGTAGCTGCTGTAGAAAGGGAAAGCGAGAAACAGGCATGATATCTGCCATTCCTTCAAAATAGTGGTGCAGTACCTAAATAAAATCGTTTTGGAATTCAAGTAAGTAAAACTACATTTGTTAGTAGTAATTTTTAACAGCCCCAAATGGTACCATTATGCTTATTTTAATATTTTAAGGAGACAGAAGTGTAGTTTATCACAAATATTGACTAGTACAGCTGAAACGTTTGGTAATAACTGAAAATACATGCTCTACTTGTGGGGCGAAAGCGTCTTTGCACTACCTCAGTTTCATTAAGTTCAACAGGATTACTTGTCTTACAGAGGTAAGTGAGATTTAGACCTTGAAGGAATAACAAAAATAATATTTTAGAGACAGGGAACTTGAATTATCACAATATTTACCACACAGTGTCACAATATTTCTATATATAAAAAGTTAATCTTAGTTTTCATCAAATACTTTAAAAATCAAGTTAAAATTGTATTCACAACTATATAATCCCTCTGACAGCTTTTGGTTTTGCTGATATTTGTTCTTTCTAACATTGTTTTCTTAAAATCTTGCTCCTCTTCCCATCAATTTTAGTTGTAGTGTACAGTTTGGCCCCCGTTCACAGAAGGTATCAAATACAGACACATTATTAAGAGGAGCTAATTTTTTTTTCCAAGACATCATCTGGGAGAAAACCAAAACAAAACAACCCTGTGTTTTGAATCGTGCTGGCCAGAGTTTCTCTAACAGCACCTTCATCCACAACGCTCACACTCAACATTTCAATGCTTAAAAACACACAATTGCATTTACGCTAGCTATTCTGTTCTCCATTTTCATCTTGTTTTATGCATCTGACTTTCAGCATGCACAACTTTGTAAACAAAATCTTCTGTCTAAACAAAAAATCTTCACAGACACCAAAATATTATTAGAGGAGAACGATAAAGTCACATTTGTCCACTGTCTGAAATTCTGCAGTATGTGGATCTCTCATTATGCATATGCACAACTGGATGAAGAGAATATAAATGTGAATCATTTTGATTTTTGTATCACAGACAAATCAGTTGCTGGTTTGCAATGCTGTCAGAAATGGCAAACAGTAGATTATTCTTCAGCAGGTTGATCATTAGCAAAATTACTTTGCTATAAATGGTGCTCTTTTGTGAATGGAGGCCTGTAGATTCAACTTATTCCAATAAACCAAAGGCATTACGGTGATAACTAAATATTTTTGGTCTCTCTACAAATTGTCATTATTATGGCAGCACTTTTCTAAGCTGGAATTTCAAACCAAAGGCACTTTCATGCTAGAGTGCAGAAGAGTCACAATTAATTATTTGGTCATGAAATTTAAAAAGGCAGCATTTATTAATACAATTCACTTTTCACGGAGAACTAAGAGTCTGTAACCTTTCCTTTTGGTATAGACATTTAACTGCGTAGTAATGGGACTGACTTGTACAGAAGGTTGGTTTAGATCAAGCAGTCAAAAAGTGTTTCTGTGGGAGAAAATACAGATTTTTTAAAAATGGAACCAATTAATAAAACAATATATAAAATTTATGTTAAGAGGCTAAAGGTACTTCTAATATAATGCTAAGGCACTGCATATTGTAATGCTTTGGCAGCTCTCAATTAAAAGGTTCCTACAAAAAAGTAACAGTAACAAGATAAGTACTTCCAGCTTACAAAAGAGCTCACAGTTTACAGGCAGCCTGTTGGACTACACACCCCACACTGAACAGTTGAAGGATTAAGGCTTTTTAGAATTAACATATACAGGGTATGGATCATTTACAGAAGTGTAAAGAAAAGACGATGGAAGTAGTTTCCCTAATATTACATATGTGAACACCAATAAACATCGTGACTTTTTATACCCTATAGTTATGGCATATGTAGTGTGCCAGATTCTATTAAAAAACCTGTACCTGGTTTTGCAAATTGACTTACATACTTTATATGCCTCAAAGATTTTGCTTGTTATTAAAAAAAAAAACAAACACCAAAACCACAATTCAAACCCTAAATAAAAGACAACTTTAGAACAAAATAAAACAAAAAAAAAGTAGTTTTTGACTTGTAACACCAAGTGCTTAGAATAAAGGGCTACCGTTAGGCTGTTACAATGCAGTGCTTTTCCTGATGTGACTGTTAGTGTTGAAAATGAGTGTTAAAAGAGACCTTACCATGGACATATTTCTCTGTTCAGTTCACGGAATATAAACTGAAAGATCATCAGCCCTAATATCCACAAGCAGGTAACAGCTAGACATCACAGCAATCGTCCACCTACTAGAGTTAGCTCAGAGGTAGGCTAAGGAATTTAAGCAGTCGCCCTTCCCCTCGGTGATGTTTGTATCGTCCTCTAACCTGAGTCCTCACCGGTGTTCAGTATGAAAGTGGTCTGACGCAGACCTACAGCAACCTGCTACCTTGTGTAGGCTACATTCTAGTCTAGATAGCTCAACAATGGGCAAGTCTAACAGAGGGGACTATGCAGAAACATAATAAAAAACAAAAGACGACTGGCTTTTTTGAAGACTACAGCACTGTGCCTGGGAGTAAATGCTAGACTTAAATTGTGCACGGGCACATATTGGTAAAGGGCAGGGAGGAGGGACTTGCTAAATGTTAAATTCTTTGATTCAGGACTGCAAAAGACCTTCCCAAGAACACTCTCTGCTGATGCCTCATGACTGATCTTTAAGGTGGCTTGTGCTTGGCTGGGCAGCCCTCAGCCTTTCAGACAAATGTTTTGTGTGAGAACCCGCTGCTGGCCCAGCACCTGCTGAAACAACTGCTGCTTGGGCAGCCGAGGGGCAGTGCTGGCTGTGCAGCAACAGCAAAGAAACCGAGCAACACTCTCTGGTGTAGTCAGGAGGCAGGAGACTACGTCTCTCACATGTGCGTACCTCAGACAATCACTCACGCCCACATCCATGGTTTAAATCCTTACAGTATTAAAATAGCTCCAGCTGTACTTCACTTCCTGGAGTCTTCCCTGAATATATCAGAAGGATGAATGCTACCACATCTGGATGTAAAAGGACATCAGACCCCACGTGGTACGAACGTGTTTGTTTCAGATAAGGTCCTCGCCAGTCAGAACTGCAGAGACAACTGGGAGAGGTGTAAAAGCACCATGATAAAGAGGAAAAGGAGAAGAAAAATCTCCACTTTCCAATCTTCTTTGCCTGATGTTGGTTGTGATTTTCTAGCGTCTCACAGATATTAAAGCTGTTGATCCTTTCAGAGGTGTACGTATTCTTCTTTCAAACACATTAGTATTTTGCTTTCAGTTTACAAATTACTCAATGCTGTTGCAAGGTCAGTTGTTTCCGTTCATCTGTTAATTTCAGAGTTGCAAGGTTTTCACTCGACTTATTAGAAAACATAGTTGTCCATATAAAATATAACTGCACACACAAGACTACATATAATATGAGTCTAAATCTTCAGTATTTACCTACTTATTGCAAAATGAGCCATCTTTTTCATTAAATAATCAAATTTTCATATTAGTACAATACAACTTTATACTCTTTTAAAATACACTAGATATGTTAGGGGTAAGGGATGATGTTTTCTTTCTCTGCAATACCTGTTTGAAAGTTTAATGGATTAGAAGATTAGTTTTAGCGTTGCGAAAAAAATACAAAATTTGCCTAATTTTAGGACCTGTCTGTTTCTATCAGGCATTTCTTAAGGCTACATTTTTCATTTGGTTTCAAACAGAAAAACGTTTCATTTTAAAAAATAATTTAGTGAATTACATTCGTCCATATCTTCCACCCTAATTAGTTACAAAGATAATTCTATAAAGATTATTAACTTTGTGTACTCATTTACAGTTATAGCTAAAGATTCATTTCAATTTCACTTGCATTGTAAAACAAGTATTTCATGTTGGAAAAAAACCCAAAATAAATTCTTATAAATGCTGTCAGTTTTTCCCCATGGCAAATGCTCTGTCATACATTTTTCTATCAGAATTAAAAATAGGCCTCCACAGACAGAGGCGTTAGGTTCTTAAATACAGTCTTCCCAAAGAACTGTGGTTTACAAATTTGAAGAACACTTAGTTTTAGAAATAATTTTTACAACTGTACCAGAATTTCACAGCTACAATTATATATGAACACATTAAAAATGACTTCACTAAAACAGGATTTAGAAAAATGTGGGTGAAAGTTGGGCCAGAGGCACTGCCACTTAGTGTTGAGGTTTACAGTCTGTGTTTTGATAAAGAAGTGAAATGAAGTGTATATATAAATAACTGCTCAGTCCTTTACAAGCCTGTAGATATGATGCTGTGCTCCATGTTCACTGTTCGACACTTCAAATACACAAGCCATGCAGAGCAGGGTTTCTTGCGTATCCCTGTTTGTTACAACCTGTTTGAGAGGAAGGAAGAGGTAGACAGTATATTACAAACTTGGAAACACCAGGGCCAAAACAAGAAGTGACTGACTGAATTAAAGACAATCTTTAGATGTGACTGTTTGAAATGCATGTCCTCTTGTGCTCTCTTTGGCAATTTAAACTGACCTCCGTGACTATGCTCACATAATGCACTCTGGGGCTGAGCTGCAGGGCTGTAGCTCGCAGCGGAGGGCGCTGAGATTCATCCCACCCTGGCTGCTTGACCATGAGCCGCCATCACGTGGTCTCGGCTCAGCCTTCCTCAACCTGAGCCCCACTTCAGCACAGGGAAACCAGCGCACCCTTGTCATCTTGTGTTCGCTTGCCAAAAGGCAGCCGAGCAGGGTGCACGTGGCTCTGTGCTCACGGCCCTACCGCTTTCCCATGCCACCAGCCCCAGGTCCTGCCCAAATGCTACCGTAGCGGCAGCAGAGCATGGCTCTAAGTGCTTGGCTGAGGTGCCACTGCAAAGCCACAGTGAAAGCAAGCCAGGAAACTGGATGAAACTGGCTTAAAGGCCACTATGTGGACCATTCTTCATGCTTTAGCTCACCTGTTGGATGTAACATTACGGCATGCTTTCCTGGCCCAAGAACTAATTAACACCACTGACACTGGCAGTATTATAACTGGCATCTCAGTAAGAACACATTAGAGAATGGGATGGTTCAAAGTTACTGCCTCAGGCTTGCTACAAACACCAAACAGAGACTTGCATGAAAAAAAGACAGAAGTAAGCTGAATTTTTGGAAAGTAACAAAGATGTTTGTTCATGTTCTCAGCCAGCGTAGCCTTTTTATCCTTAGCGTCTATAGTGCACAATTCCAAAAGTATTACTCTGAAGTCAATAGGATGATGTGTTTAGTAAGCAACGTGACTAAGGGATTCGGAAACTGGTTCTAAATATTACAAGTTAAGCAAGCCATACAAAGCCTGAGAGTATTTTAGAAATGGAAAAATAAAAAGTGAGTCCATACCAATAAAATTGTAAAATTTTCCAACACGCTGTTCATCATGTATTTCTCTGGTAAATGCTTCAGCTTGTGTATGAAGTTGATCATATATTCACACATTGGAGAGCGATTTATTCTGTACACAAATCTGCCATTCTCAAACCTTGCATATTCAGTCTAAAAAAAAAAAAACCCAGAGAGAGAGCACTTAGAATAAGATAATTCAGAAATACCAAAAAAGTGAATACTAAATCTGCTTTTTTTTTTCTTTCTTTGTGTAGACAGAGAAAAGACAAAGTGGCTCTCAGACACACACACGCCTACTTGCTAACTCCCTGCCTGAGCTATGCAGTGCTTTGCTAAAAATTCAAGGGCCCTTAATTATTAAAAGTTATAATATCACTACTTGTTCTCTAACCTGTGAATTAAAAAACTGAACAGATGAGGATTACACAAAGGTAAGTCCACGTCAAGACAAAATGAATTAAGCAGAAAACTTTGCAGTAAGATAATTTTTACAGTAGTTTCGAGGCAACTGTCTGCAAAGGGAACAGCAAAAATAAGCTTACAGATTTATGCATAAATCTACACATATAACCGTAGCTATATTATTGCATGATTTAATAGGCAATTTATGAATTACAGAAAGATGCAAGACTACAGTCGGAAGAAAACCAGACTGATTTAGAGTGCAGGGGCTCACAAGAGGCTGAGGGAGGGTAAGGCTGTGACTCTTGGACTCCTGCTGCCCAGCTGCCATTTGCTCAGATGAGCTACTCCGGGGTTTTTTGGCTTTCTCTGAGCTTGGAATAATGGAAATGATGGAAAACTTTTTTATGGTCACCATGCACAGAAAACATATTTAGTATAAGAAGGACATGAGCAGTGACCAGGACATCTATAAAGGCTCAAACTGCAGCTCTAGGCTAAAGTTCCCGTACAAAAACTACATCTCAGATAACAGATGTGGGTGTGGGGCTTAGTACACAGAAGACAAAAAAAAGGTAAAAAATAAATAAAGGCCCTTGCACGTTAAGAAAATACGCAACTTTGTATTCAAAAGCTGCTGGTGACTGGGGAAAGCATGCCTTTCTGTGCGTAAAATAAGATAAAATAAGCATGGGTATAGACAAAACATAGCACACCAGCCATGGCTTTAAAATGTCTACAAAAATCTAGATGATAGAGGGTAGCTCATTGCTGTAGTATGGTTCCAAACAGGCTATGTGGCTGGCCAATTGTTTGGAAATGAGAGGAAAAGCATTTTTGCTTCAGGTCTTTTCTGCCAGGTGATGGAGGAGGAGGCACTGATGTCAGCTGCAGGTTCCCCACCGAAGGGTGCCACAGGCAGGAAGGAGGAGGGTCGCCAAAGCAACAGGTAACTAGGATTTTACTTAACTATAGTCGCCATTCACACAGTGATTTAAAATGAACCCCAACACTGCTGGGAAGGAAAATACTCTTTCAGGAAGGATTAAAGGAAGGAAAGAAAAGACAGATAAGAGCAAAGTAAAGACAAGAGAGAGAAGAGCCTAATTATTAAATTAAAGTAAATGAAAGGGAACCAGAGAATCATCCCACACATCCCATCACAACACCCACCTCTACTTTTTCTACTACTTGCTTTCCAAATGAGCAGACTTTGGTGGAACAGGTGATTGTCATGTTTTCTGAGCTCTCGTACTGACTAGTGACGCCGTAAAACGCTCCTGTATCATCTTGAATGTTGCAGTTTAAGTCAGCCTGTTGGGAAAAAGGAATAGATGTTGAAGATTTTATTTTTCATTTGACAATGTCAGTAGCGTAAGCTGTAATTAGCTCACTGTTCTTTTCAGAAATAAGGGAGAGAGGGGGAGATTTACAGCGACAACACTGACAGTGGAAAAAGTCTGTCGGGAAAGCACCTGCCTAATTGTTGTAGTAAAAACCTTAGGGAAGCGGCAATTTCTTCAAACTTTAAACAACAAAAGACAACCCAGTATTTCCCTGGGCTACAGGTGATGTTCTTGTCTGGCAGATAGCTGATGAAGTCCCTGGAGCAAAGGGAATGATCACCTGTGAGGAGCCTGGCCCCAGAGCTGACTCCTCTGGAGGGAACCTGCCCTGTGGCCTCAAATTCAACCGAGCCATCCCACTCTCGAGAGACCATAGTTCACTTTCTCCTTTTCCTTTCTTAAAGCAATGAAATCCTCACGGCAACGGGAGACAGCTGCGCAACATGGGAATCGATCTCTGATAAGGCTCTGTCAAGCCATATGGTCCTGATTCAGCAAAATACTTGACTTCACAGAGCTGTATGACGCAACTCACAGGCTTCACATGAGCTGTGTGCGCACTGAGCCATGCCTACCGCGCCAATAAAACACTACTGAAAGCATTTGATTCCTTTCAGTATTTCTCTGCAGCCTGAGTAACTATCCAGCTGCCTTTGATATTTAGCAACAGAGATTGAGACTTGCAGGATCAAGTGAGGAACAGTGCTACGTTTAATTATTTATATCCAAATCCAAGTCCTGTGCACAGCATGATTAATTTGGCTACAAAGCAACAGCACAAGTCACATGCTGAATCCAGCCTCCCCAGGCCTGCAGCAGCACTGAAGCTATTCTGCCACTGTGCTCTTTGTCATCATGAATCCATTTTCAAAAGCCCTCAACTTAAAAGAGCGCTAATATGGGTATGGCAGAGTCTAGGGATATCCACAGCTGGATTTGTTGATTCAGGCATTAGCTCTGCTGACATCGTTGGTGCCCAAGGAGAGAGTGGGCCGGGTTTTCTTTTTATGTGGAAATAGCTGATCAGCTACTGCAGCGTAACATCTAAGAATCATCTGAATTTTTAACTTACTCTGAGACGAGCATTTTAGCAGGGAAATGCACTGTCGCAGCTCTTTCACTTGCAAGTCTAGCTCTGCTTGTTTTTATTGTTAATATAGAAACGTAACAGAAAAATATTGACAGATACTTTCATGTCTACCTTAAGATGTTTTAAAAACCCCGTTTACAGGTATGTTTATTTACTAGTTAGTGTGGAACATTTATAATCCTGCCTTCACTATAGTTCAGGTCATTTGTAACTGCTATTTAATTTTTAACTAGGCAACAACTCATTAATTCTACTTAGCGTCTACAGTCCTTATTTGTGGTACAACATTCTGAGGCAATATGCTGATAATAGCACATACTGAGCTAGTTTGCGGTACGGAGAAGACATAGGTCTAAGATTACTTCAGGCTGGCGTTGGTAAATTAATCAGTGGAGAAGTCTCCTGAGGTTTACACACAGCAACACAAACAGCCCTATAGTCACGTATTTTGCATAACAGAAAGAAATCCTATCGCTGTTACACCTTGTTTCTTGCACATGTTTTGCATGAGATCAGCAGTTAATGTTTAATGTACATCTAAAGCAGTGTGTTCACAGTGAGCTGTAAGGAATTGTTCTAAGCTAATAGTAAATAAGCAATTTGCCCTCACAGCTGGCTTGCAATCGAAACATGACAAACATCTAAACATGACAAACTGTAGCGGCCATCAGCCATGCCACAGCTGCTCCACCGGAATTTCTGAAGAATAGGGATTTCTGATAAAACAATTGCATTATTGTTGTTGTTGTTAACAACAGCAACAACAACAACAACAATAGTAGTAATCTCTTAAAAAGTGGTTGTTCCTGCTGCTACTACAATTACAGTTTTACTACCAAAATATTTTCTTTTTTTTTCCCTTTCAGATATGGACAAAATATTTAAGAAATCATAACTAAAATGCTCCTCACAATTTCATGTTGTCAAAAGGGTCAACCGCATAGACCCTATATTTCAAGCTGCAATAACAACTGTTTATAGAGTTAAAAAAATAACTTTTTATCTGCTGCCTTCTGATTTTGAAGCCCACTGAAAGAAAACTCTAATTGTTGTATTTACATGCTGACATTTAACCTGGAAAAGTAACACATGTGGCCATCTGGCACCCTGTTGATCACTCCCACAGCTCTTCCAACCCTTGCTGAAATCACCAGGAGTCCTGTGTACACAAACATACAGGCTGGGGCCCTGATGTTTGAATGAAGAATGCTTGAAATTGTCGTGATTTATTCTTACAGAATCACGACATTGTTGCAAAAGTCCCATGATGGTAATATAGATGTGCATTATCTTTATTTGCTATTCAATTCTTTTTGAGTGTAGCACACAATAAAGGTGTTTTCAAGCAAAGACAGAATTTTCCTTTTAAACAACTGTCTTGTTCAACTAATTACAAACTGCTGAGAGCTGAAGCTTTAAGATTCCTCCAAGAAGTTTAACACCAACATAAAAATCATAAGAGTTGGCAATGGCAAATACTCTTAAATGAAGGCTTCACCAAAGCCTCTTTTAATACTGAAGGAATTTTGTCTGTTTTCACATACTATAACAAATCTTGCCCCTCAGTCTGGGTTCAAATTTTTTCACTAGAGGCCGAGTACATGAACACTAGGAAGGAGTGTATATCATTGCAAAGAGCGGATTGTCACATCAAGGAAGTATTCTGAACCAGGTGTTGAAAGCTTTGTTCCATGCTGAATAGTTTTAGAAAAGAAGGAAAGACTATCACTTCTGGTAAAATACAGAACTTTGGTTCAAAAATGATGGTGAAAGTCTTGCTAATTATATTGTTATGGCTTACATAGTAAGGGGTCCATCTACACACATACACCTGAAAGCAAAATTGTATTTCTTGAACTGATGAAAGTGGGTCACAATTGAAATTCAGGGGAATTTTTTTTTTCTCCCCAAAACGTTATGGGACTACAAAAAAAAAACCCAAAAAAACCACAAAACAAAAAACAAACCAAAAAACCCAGACTGTGCTAAAAATGGACACTGCTGTGACTAGAGAGTTGTAGATGCAGCTTTGAGCAGGAATAAGGTGATGTGTTACCCCGGTATTCAGTTTTAGAAGGCTCCTTACTACGATATTGATTCCAGTTTTTGTGTCTACATTTTAGAAAGGATGTTGGAAAATTGGAAAGTGTTCAGAAAAGAGTTACAAGAATGATTTCAGGTCTGGAAAACATCCTTTGTAGTGAATGACTAATGAAACTCCATCTACTTACTTTTTCCAAGGGAAGTTTTTCCACGACTTTGTCATAGCCTACAAGTTGCTACATGGGGAATAGTCTTCTGATAGATTAAATCTTGCAGAAAAGGACATTAAAAGACAGAAAGCTAAAGCAAAGCAAAAGCTAAATGAGAAAGAAGGCAGAGGCTGGTAACCCTGATGGCAATGAAATGCTGGCGTAATTTTCAAATGTGGTGGAATCACCTTTACTTGGGGGCTTTTTTAACCAAGCTAAATATCTAACTAACAGGGATGCTCTAGTTCAAGTAGGCTTATTGTCAGGAGGCAGGCATTACCTAGTGAGATTCACTGCCTATATTACAGAGGAGGCAAGAATAGATAAATATAATAATAGCAATATTGAAATATCAGAATTTATCTTATTAACCTCAATTAACCCTCTCCTCATAATTTCCTTTTTCAATGATCCCTGTGAAAAATGTGACAACACTCAAGCTTCTGGAGTGCTATGCTTGCAGCTTCTCATGCTGCAACCAGCTTTGTCTCATTATTTCCTTGGTACTCTGTCTCTAACTGTTCTCTTGTACTTCAGACTCAGATTGCAAGTCTTCCTGGGCTGTAAACCAGCTTTCCCTTCTCATGCAACTATGCTCTGACCCATGGCTCCAGGAATTAGGGCTGGCGAGCCCTATTGTGGCATATACAGACAAATAACCTTTTGAACGGTTATTTCAAATAGATTGGCATGATTTCAAATGTTATGGTATGATCACATGTGATGAACAGGAGTCCATTTACTCATTGAATTTTAAAATACAAGATCAATACAATTTAGGAAAAGAACCAAAACCCAACAACTTAAAAACACAAATGGAATTTTTTTCTTTTTTTTTTACTTTCAAGAGTAAAACTCTAATTTTGATTTATTTCTAAGAGCTGAGATTTATATTAGCTGACTGCATTTGGAGGCAGGAGAGGCACTCAGCTTTCTGGCACCCTATCTACAGTGGTTGTGCAAGAGCATGATTAATTCATTAATAAAGCATAGCTTGACAATGGGTAGCACTGAAAATATTACATATTAAGAGCACCAAGTGTTTGACGTGCTGCGTGGAGAAGCCTCTGCCAGTGTGCCAGAGCAAGCACCAAAACAGAGCTCGCTGCAAACAAAATAAAGAGTAAAAATAAATTTAAAAAAAATCTTCACATTCACTTCAGAAGAGCTCTCAGGCTCTGTGTTAAAGGCGGGGGGCACAGGGTAGGGCGCTTGTGTAATAATAACAGCTTTGGCTGACAAAAAAGCAACTCCAGCAAAAATTGCTGAGAAGAGTCTAAAGCCTTCCTGCTGAGTAGAAGGAAAACAGCACCTACTGGAAACAGTGGGATCTGGGGAGGGCCAGAACAATTTACACTGGCATTCAGTAGTTAATGTTAAGTACATAAGGTCACTTATTAACAACATATAGGTTTTAACAACTGCTGACTGCAGGGAGGTGTGTTACTCATATGACCGCATCATGCATCCCCTCCTCCTCTCCAAAGAGTGATCAAAGAGCAGAGATTACAAATTGTGAAGCAATTTTTTCCAACGGGAGCATCTGGGTCGTTGGCACGTTTCACCGTGCGTTACACTGCAGCTCAGGAATTGCGTCCAGGTCTGCCACATGGTTGGGCTTGTGATGGACAGGCCAAGCTGCTCCGGCTTCCCAGCTGCTCGGCCCCTTCCATTCATTATCCAGCCTCAAGCGCTAATGCCCTTGCATCAATTTGAGAAGGGGTCCTCCGCAAGCACCACGTGAGCTCCCTGCACTGAGAGGGTTGTGATGGGGAAAAGAAAATGGATGTCTGCTTTCTTCCATATCTAATTTGTTTTGCATACATTTGCATGCTGGCCATAGACCCATTCACATTACAGATCCCATTTGTGAGTTGCAGATCATTTGCCAGTCAAAGCTGGCGAGTGTGCATGTGTGTCTGTGTGTGTGTGGAGGGAAATCCAAGATTCTAGATTGTGCAATATAAATTACACATAAAAATAGAAAGGAAAAAAAAAAGGCAGTAGCCACAATTGTGTGTGTGTGTGAATGAAGGGCACAAAGAATCTCTGCACCTTTGAAGACGGCTGGAGGCACATGGGGATAAATTCAGGAGGGGGTGGGAGGAGACCACAGGCGCAAGCCATTTCTGAACACTGATTACATGGGTAAATTGTTTGTTCCAGTGTATCACAAAGAGAAGGCACATTATTTTTCATGCCACAGCTGTTTTGAATAAGAATAGGAATAAACTTAACCATCCTCCTCATGTTACTTACCACTAATTATGGCATATATTTACATCTATAAAACAGTGAAATTTTGGGGGACATAATTTCATGCCCCTTTATTGTGTAGAATCCTTTATTTCCATCCCACATTTGAATTTCAAAAATGTTTAGGACTTCAAAGCATCTTTAAAAGCTTGCCCTAATTATAATATGCATTACTTTCTAAAACTCCTAGTTTGCATTGCAGATTCCTGCAAATAGAGGCATTCATTTTAAACATCAATTAATATCATCCACGCATCTTCAGATGAGTTTGGGTCTTTATTTCAGAGTTGCACTGAGCTCTGACTAAGCTTTCCTTAGTTTGAAGAATAGTTCAAGCTACGGCAACCATTTGAAATTAAGCCAGTGGATCAGATCAGTAGAAAGCCCGACAGCCCAATATTAATTTATATCAGTGGTTTTTTCCTGTGTCAATGGTTAGAAAACATCCCTCCTCCTTTCAGATATATTTGCTTCCCATATCTGTTCCTGTAGCTGCAGAATTCAGAGATCAGGTTGGCACAGAGCATTTGGCAGTGTCAGAGACACAAAATCCATGGCCACATTATTGCAAGATGTGCTTACAGCAGCACTAAGGATCTCAACGGAGGCATGGACCCACTGCACAATACTGTAGGTTACATAGAAAAGTCATGCAAAAAGAGAATCCCTGCCTCAGAATTTGCAGTCGGGGGTTGAGGCAAAGCATGAGAGAGAAATAACTAGCTAAACCAGAATTATTTAGTCTAAGCTGCAGTGGACACATACGCACTGCTGAATTAACGTTAAAGGTGCTCTTAGTAGTCAAAAGTGTTTGCCGGATGAACTAGTGCTAGATAGGTGCAAGTTACAGAGCTAGCAAAGCTAGCAGGGGCATGAAGGGAGATACAGAGTTGTGCTTTCCCAGAGCAATTCTCTTGCTGGAGTCAATGGAGATGTATGTGATCATAACAGCAGAGTCAAAATGACGTTATTTGTTGGAGATGTGGCTGAGAGATACTAGATTCAAAAGGGAGGTGGTGTGAGTGGGACAGACGTACCATCAACCTCCTGCAAGAGAAAGTGAAGAGCCGGGGAAGAAGAGCACTGGGCAATCAGCACTGCAGGCCAAGAAGGCAAGGCCAGCAATAATGTTTTAGACAGACATTTTGGGGTAAAGCTGGAGGTGCAATCTATCATTTAGTTTGAACTCTTTCAAGAGGCCTAAGTGTATTATTTAGTATTAGATAATTTAAGAATAGCAGTGAGTAATCAGTGGGGATAGCATTAGATATCAATATGAGTAGAACTTCAACCAACATAAGAAACCAATAGAGGCAACATGTGTTGACTTAGTTTTTAGATAGGCTAATCAGAAAACTTCGGGGCTTTTCTCAAGTCACAAAAACAGTTTAAGTACAAACTAACCAACAGGTATATTGACCTTACTCAGATTAAGATTAGATGGCATGAACCATACCTGATTGTTTTACATAGATTTGGTTTATTTTCCTAGTGACTAAGGTAACAGAAGCAGGATTGTGCACTCAACCTGCACCCAGGGAAATGTTTCATCTGCAGATATTCTGCAGCCTTGTCTGAATTCCTCGTCAGTGTTCTAGGAAATAACTTTTACATTTATTTAAGAACATTTATTTTTGTTTTCATTTTATATCCCTGTAATCTCCGGTTTCATATCACTGTCACACAAATTTCCTGTGCCATATCATTAGTATGTTGTTCCTTATTTACTCATTGCACTGAGTACACAACATACCAAGTAAAGCTCCTTCTATCTATTACTGTAAAAGCCTGTCTCTGGGATGACTTTCCTGAACTCTCAGGTTCCCAGGGACTACGTGGGATAAACAGAAGAAAAGAGTCACTGCATTTGAGGTGCAAGACAAGGACCAGGAAATTGCTTTGCAGGGCTGTAAGGTTGTTTGTTTGAGGTGGTGTAAAAGGAGAAGTCTCTTCCTTTTATACCTCCCGCACTGTTAGGTAGGAAGAGGCCCAAACGTGTGACATCCGGATCTGTCAGTAGGACTGAGGCCAGAAGCTCATCCATTCCCAGCATCAGGCTGTATTTCTCAGGAGATATAATCTGTATGAACCAATAAACCTCTGCAAAGCAAAGCAACACTTTGCCTTATACTCCATACCTGTGATGCTTTGCAAAGTCAACTCCACAGCTGCCAAATGTCTTCTTGCAAGATCTCAGACCTTTCCTTCCCACTTTTTTGTACTCAAACCTTATTACCTTTATCATGGGGAAAAAACATGCTGCTGAGAAGCCTCAAGCAGAACTAAACGGGAAAGAGCAAGAGGAGTACTCTTTCTGGCTACCAGAGCTAAGCTGCTTTCTGCCTTAGTCATCCTCGATGTGAGTGCTCATCTCTGTCTTCCCGTTTCCCATCTTTCCTTTCCACACTAGATTGAATGTCTAAACAAAATACCCTTTGTGCTGCCTCCAGTGACACGCTGACTTCTCTTTAAATTTGTTTACAGGCTCACCATCCCTTCTGGCATCAAATCCTCACCTTCGCTTTCAAGCTTCCACATGTCACGACACCCGCCTGCTTTCCTTCTCTCGTTTCGCTTGACTTCTTTCACTCATTGTCCCTGATTTTCTTTTGCTGATTCTCCTTACAGTGCTTTCTCACCTGTACTTATTTGCCCAACACAAATTCATGTTCCTCTTTTACTCACGTTACAATCAAATTCCACCAAAACATGGACTGTCACTGAACACTGATGCTAGGATGCGCTAGCTTATAGCTGAGCAAACTATTGACGGTTAAATGATAATGAAGGGAGAAGACAACAGAAAGGATGGGAAGCAGGGAATGGTTAAATAAAGGGTGAGAGAGTATTGTGAGTAAGCAATAACCATGCAACGTGAACAGAACCTGGGAGAAGTTGAACTTTCAGAGTAGGAGGAGGTAGCGGATGATAAGGAGAGAGTGGATACTGATTCAGAAATGGATACTTAATTTAAAAGAAAAGGACAAGAATACAAAAATTAATCTGTTTTCATATTAATAAACTTGAAGTTACTAATAGGGTAAAAAATACTGTCAGCAACCTTTGCCAGCTTTATGCTGGTAATATATGACTATTTAGAACAGTTTCTCAACACTCCCCATAAAAATGGGAACAGTGCCCTTTTTTCTGATGAAATGTCCCATTGGGGTGAAAGAAATTAAGGAGAGTGAGCAGACAGTTTAGGATCTAATTCTCATGACTAATTACACAGCCATCTTCTGGGTTTTCTATATGTATTTCTAGATGGGGGGCACTGGTGTGAAGTTTACTCCTAGAAGGGCATTCATTGTGACTCTCACTACACCCAAACACTGCCCCTGGCACCTTCCCTCTGCCTCACTCACCCCATGAGAGAGAAAATCCACTGGCCTATTTTAAGGTCATGGCTCAAGAAGGCATTCTCACCACATTTTTAATGTATAACTAACTCAGAAGGGTATTAGCACTGTATGTTTTTTAATCTCTACGTTAATACAACACAAAATTATATTACAAGACCATTATGTTGGAAGGCACAGTGAGGTTAGGAAATGTTGGATTGAAGTTGCCTGCATATCCTGACTGCTGAACTGCATGATGATACAGCCTTTAGTTATACAACTGCACACTTGCCCTCTGAGCATCTATACAATATTTCTTTGTCTTCATTATTCAGTGTGGCCCAGTCCCTGTTTCCTGCACAATACTCAAAACCCGTGTTGAACACAGAATTATTAATTTTATAAAGGTTTTATTCATGGCATTATCTTGATTCTTTATAAACAGCCATGAGTTTGATTTCTCAGTGACCACCTGAGGTGAAGGGATGGTGCCATCCCCATATTACAGATGAGGAACTGAGGCAAGAGTGTTAAAGGTGTGCACTGCTTGTAGGAGATCAAGCAGAGAAGGCTGGCACTTGAATTTTCAAAGTCATGAGTACAACACAGACCTTAATGATCCGAAGAAGATCTCTACTGGCTTTAGACACATCTTTGAGCATTGCCTGAAAATCAGTTTCCACACTGAGAAAAAGCAGAACGTACAATACATCAATGACCGTATCACAAATCTCTGCTGCTTCCATGTCTAGTCTAAAGTCTGAGGCTTGTCATTCTCTGTGGGAACTGAGAACAGGCAAGTGAGGTGACATTCATTCTGCCAGCAGGTTTCGCAAGTATTTATTATGCAAAGCAGATTGGTGAGATGACAGTCTTCAGTTCAAGCCCAAGTTTTGCAAGTAAATGTATTTAGTGGTCACAGACCCTTGACCTCCAAGCTCTATTCCTCTGCAGACAGATTTCTTCTGCCCTTATGCTTGTCCTGTTCCCACCTCTCACATACCTGTTTATGCCATGTGCCCTCATCCCTATGTTTCCCCACAGGCTCCTTATCCCAAACGCTCCCTCTTCTCACTGCCTCCCTCTTTTTGACTCTACATTCTCGCCTGCCTTTTCCAGGCTCCTGGTGCCTGCCGTGTTTCAGCTCCAAGTTCTCTGCTGCCTCCTCTTCCTGGCCTCTTTGCTCAGCCAGCCCTCAAATGCTTGGTTTACAGCTCCCATGCCCAGTTTTAAGCCCCATGAATTTCTCAACAGATTTCTTCTGTAGTCCAGCACAGTTCCTGCTCAGTGGTTTATCCCTTCTACACCCAGATTTGAGAAAAGAGTCTCCCTCATTCCCAGTTTCGAGTTCCAAGGTGCCACAGAAACTCTTGGCAAGCTATGAAGTCTGGGGTATGTGCGAGCTGTACAGGTCACATAGATAAACACTAGATCAGTATACAACACCTCAGCCTTCCCTTCAAATTCTTTTCTCACTCTTGCTCACAACTGATATGAACAGATATAACTTTTGGAGCAGAGTCCCATGACTGACTAACAAAAAGGCAAGGGGAAAGCATGTGCTAGATGTGCTCTGACAACCAAAAAATATTTAAGAAAACCCTGGAACCCTCCCAGGCTCACAGTCGTCCTGCTGCACACTCAGTTCAAATACTCCTTGGTCTTATCTGCATAAGTGTGGACTGATTGCAGGACTGGTACTTGTACTGTTTGCATTTGGCAAGAGTTCAACTTTTGAAACACTAAAAAGCAGTCTCCATTTCTGTGCTTCCCCGGTTTTTCTTGGACCACTAGATGGCAGTTCCCCATTTACAAACGAGGGCTCTCATTACCTGTTTGCTCCTGCCCAGCAGCTGTGTCAAGCACAGTTGAGGCACGCATCTGCCTTTGCATGTCGACTGCAACACAGACTTCTTGTGGAGCTGTCAACAAGAGTGGCTCTGGGCCAGCGTCCTACGTGAAGGATATACAGCTTTGCACTTTTAAATGATGACAGAAGAAATTTCCACAAGCACCCTGAAGGGTGCTGAATACTAAGCACAGGCCTTATTGACAAGAGAGGTTCTCCATGTCATGTCTTACTCACCCAGAATTTTACGAGGAAGAAAGCATTTTGGGGCCCCTTCCCAAACAGTTCCTTTAGACCGCCCTTCTTTTCAGGAAATTTGTCATAAATCTGACGAATGTCCACCGATTCAAGCAACGGGTCACTGTAAGAATGGTTAGCGTGTCCGATGTGTACGAAGAGGTGTTTATTGTACTGCAAGAAAGAAACAGGAAAATCAGTGCTGTACAAAAAGAACAGAGGTTTATTAAGGCATGGGTCTGCATGTACCCCTGTGGAGGGTAGCGCGCTTTGATGGATTAAATGACTCGCACATTACTCTTGGGACTATGATTTTCTGCAGTATGATTTCCATGAACAAGTTAGCGATTGTGTAGTAGCCCCTTGTGAACAAGGGTCAACATCAAAAAACCTGTGTCCCTACTGCAAACCACAAAACATGGTCATCTTCAAGGGAGTAATTTACACTGAAAGACCCAGCGGCAGCACGGTGATAAAGAGCCTTTCGCAGAGCATAATAAGATGAATATGCTCACAAGGAAAGCCTATTTCTGTCTCTTTAAACCATGCCTTTTAATGTCCCACGTCCTCAGAGCCTGAATTTCTGCTAGTGCCACAAAGCCCACACATAACACACATCCTGTTTGTCTATTAAAAAAACCCAAACCTCTAACTATAGCATATGCTAATGCCCCTTAACTAAAAGAGATGGAGAGGATTTTCTTTTAACTCCAGAATGCCAACAATGAGAAGGCCAGTCACTCTGTGTTGCCGTTACTATAGAAGTGGTCCTCGTTGCATGTCCTCCAGTATTTTGACCCATGTGATATTAAAGAGCCAAACTTTTATCACTTCCCTCAGGAGCTAGCTCTATAGATGACCATCTCTGCCAAAACACATTCAGCTTCGATTTCCTATTTCTTAACTTCATCCCATCGCACCTCATTATAATCACAGGAATCACCTCAGCAACCCCTTTCCTGCCTGGGGGAAACCCGTGGCCCAGTGAAGCCCACAGCAGCCCCTGAATGAGTCCAAGATGATCTTTTAGGGGCTGCCATTTCTCCAAGATGAGAGCACCTTCCAGCACCTGAAGTGAAAGCAGAAGGACGAACCCCGAAGACCCTCCACTAGTCAATCAGCAGCTCAGAGTGTCTTGTGAACAGACTGAAGGAGCTCAAGAGTGGCAGGATTAAGCACTAGGGTTTTTAACCATGCAGATCACAAAACATTTTGCTAACTCAATTAGAGGAAAGCTGATATGCAGTCAATGAACACTGGAAAACCCTGTCATATTGAACAGATGCTGTATATAAGGGGCAATTCCCAAAAGCTAAGCACAAATAAAATATTTAAAACCCCAAAGCAGACCTCATTTAAGCTATTTTGTTTACAATATACCTGCCGAATGAACAAATTGAAATGACAAATCTAAATTAATTGGACATCCACTCAGAGCCTTCCTTTGGTGTAAGCAGAGTCTTCCCTAGCAGATGTCCAAAACTCTGGGGAAAAGGAAATGGACTGGCTAGATTTCTGCACTTAGGAAATTAAATTGAAATCTATTTAAAAATCATCTAGCACAGTGAAATCTGAATTTAGAATCAGAGAACACTCATCTGTGTATGGGACCAAAAATGAGATACATTCCATGCTTTTTACAGGGTTGTATTTCTTTTTTAATTTTGTGGAAGGAAAAAGGAAAGTGTAACACTTTGTTAAGGTGTTTGCACAAGCAAGTCCAAGTCTGAGAGCACCGGTTCCGTGGATTTTCCTTGCAGCCCCCTTTCAAACGAATGCCATCCCAGCTTCTTCTGTGCACAAATGGAAAACTTGCCCAGCCTTTACTTAGTGCATATGGAGCCCAAAAGGGGCAGAGCTGATCCAAAGAAGCTGTTTCTACCTTGAAGAGGAAAACAGGCATGGCAGAGAAATAAATGGGCAGTGGTGAGCTGAATGCATGCATGCAGGAGTGAGTGTGCCCATGAACGTGTGCCAGCTAGCCCTCACCCAGCACTGGTCTAGCTTGCACGTTGATCAGTTACACATGATACAGGAAATCATCGTACTGGTTGGCAACCATGAGTGGCTACCATAACAGTGTCCACAGTCAGATTTAGCATGTTACTTTACGCAGTACTGGTAAAAGTGGACTAAGGAGACATTTTAACATGACAAAACAAACAAAACAAAAAACGCAAAATAATATGAGAAAGCACCATGGCTCCAACTTTTGTTTTTTTAACACTGTTGTGACATATTAAGCTTGCAGTACTGTGAGTAAATAACTATAAAGTCATGCTGAACGTTTCTTACATATCTTGTTGCCTACTGAAAAACTTGGATCTCAGTAAAACGTATCAGTGCACCATATACCTGGGAACTGCCAGGAACGTGAGAAAGGGAGTCCAGAAACCTGCTCCTGTTGCTTTCCTAAGCTACCAGGGGTGAAGTGCAGGAGGCCAGGGCATGGACTGGGTCACCGAAGCCTACCTGTGATCAGGTAAGCAACTCCATTTTTCAAGTAGGATGATGAGAATTCCCCAGTAGAGGTAAGCACTTCAGCCTTCTCTGAAAAATTAAACCGAAACATTTGCCTTCCCCCTGCACCCCCATAGCCTGCCTAGGAGTGCCCAGCAGTTGTGCTCTCCCTGGGGATGTGAGATGCCCCAAAGCATCTCTCTGCTCTCCCTCATTCAGAGTAAGGGCTTGAAAAACCATCCCCACCATTAGTGACCAGGTTATTATTTATTTTGGGATTGTTTCCTCTCAGTCTTCTCTGCTGGACTTGTTCCAGGTTGTTATTACCACATTTTTATAGGAACGGAGCTGAGGGCTCAGGTTCTCCTGTGCCCAGGAAAATGTCCTCCCCAAAAGGGGGGTCTCTCTCCCAGGCCCAAAGGTGGCTGTGGAGTGAAGGAGGAAGGGAGAACTGTATTTTACAGTTTGGCAACTGCAAATTCCCAGACAATTCACACACTGTACCTTATTCTGCAAATTGGGAAAAGATACAAATTGCTTAGTATCCAAACTTTAGTAAAAGCAAACACATTTATAGGAACATGCACCATGAAGTCTTAATATCGTTTAAATATAAAAGCAAAGTTAAAGGCAGCTGTAAAGCTACCACAGTTGTCTGCAGAGCTCACCAAAGTACCAGATGCTGCTGCAGCAAAATTTCCGAGCGGGTACAGTAGGACAGATGGTATGACATCACCTGACAACATTCTTAGGACAGAAATGTTTATTTTGATATTGCAATGTGTGGTTATTTTCTCCTTATGTTGCTGCAATTCCTATGCTAAGTACAATCATTACTAAATTAGATATGGCATATTTCTACGAACTAACAAACGATAATAGAATATCAGGAGCAGGGTAAATGGATACTGAAATGATCCCTACCATTTTTATACAAACATAATCCATAACAGAAATTTATGCATAGATAAAAGCAAAGAAGCTAAGTTTTATGCCTATATTTTTGAGCCCATTAGTGTCTGAAAAGCTTAAAAACATCCTCATTATATTGAGAATTCACTGTTCTTTTAGACTGAATATTCCAGAGTCACTGAAGTAGTCATTGAGCTGAGGAATTTACTCATGCTACAGCATTTAAAGGATTTGCATCCAGCATTGGGGTAATAATGTGCTTTAGATGCTGTAAACCATCATAGGTCAAATCCTGTATTTTCTGAGGATAAAAACTACATAAAAATACAAAGAACATTTTCAGCTATGTCTTCAGCATCCGCATTACACGACATGCCCTGGAGATGGCCGCCTCTTACTGAGCTCCTTTCCTTAAAAAAATTCTAACTATCCAAAGAATGCAGTAAAGCCATGAAATATGACTGTTGTCAAATAATACCACGAGAAAAATTATAATCCACTTAGGAATTTAAAAGAACCAAGACAAATTGCCAATGGCAGGGGATGCAAGCATTTAAGCTGGTGCAGAACAAAGACAAATCACCTACATTTGTTTTATCAGCCGGCATATATATTTGTAACAGCTCCTCACCAATTTTGCACTTATATTCTAAGGCAACAGCCTTTCTGGTCCATGAAACAGAGGTTTGCAAATTGCTACAGCACTCTCTGCTGCACCTCTGTGCTTCCCTACACCTGTGGAACTAATGCCAAACCTTGACAAGCCTGTAGAGGACCAAGTTTTTTATTAAACAGTGGTGGCCAAGATGCAGATGGCAGTGAAGCCAACTCTCTCACGCTCTTCGTGCAGGTGAGCCGGGCATGCAGAGCTGCTGGGGTGCCCGCTCCCTTGCTGCTCCTGTCCGTCAGGGTTGCGTGGCTCTACAAAACCATAATGAGCAGCATGTGGGGGGCAAGTGGCTCCCTGGGCCCTGCTGAGGCTGGGTGACATGGATGCAGAGCAAGGTGGAGGGCAGATGGCCTGAGCGAGGATCCTCAGCAGCTGCTTCTGTGGGATGCCCTTGCTCATGGGCATAGCACCCTGACTGCAAGGGCACTGCACCCTCCTGCTGCACCCAGGGGCACAGCTGTCATTTCTCCCCCACCGAATTGCACTCGCACGCCTGGGAGTCAACCCACATGGGCGTGGGTGGTGTAAGCTCCTCTGCAAACACCCCTGGCCCTGCAGTGGGACAGCGAGCTGGTGGCTTGCTGGACCTTGCTCACCCATGGGAGGACGGTTGAGCAGCAGAGGGAGGTGGCAGCACGCCGCTGCCTTGTCTGCCCTGCATGGCCCAGTAACAGCACCTTGCTAGCTGGGCTGCTTCATGAGATCTGTAGGTTCCTGCAAATTTCAAGCACAACAACCACAAGGGTGAGGCTGACTATATCATTACTTGCAGCAACAAATCCCTATGAGAAAATACCACGGGGAGAGGCTGGCAACTTGAATGGATCATAGTCTTGTGTGTCTAAAGAAACTCCACCACCCAAAGGAGAAGTACATTAAAAAGGCTCTGCTGCAGGTCTTCTCTCCCTGACACAGAGGGACAGCCTCTTGGCTCTCTTTGGACTGAATATATTCTGTACTGGAGGTCACAAGGACTACCGCCACAGCTCAGAGGGACAGGTGAGTGGAAGGCAGGTGGGACAGCCTGAGCTTTCGCTGAAATGAGAGAAAACAGCACTGTTCAAGTGCCTGGCACCATGCAGTGATTCCCTCTGCACCTCCACAGATTGGTCCAACCCATCTTTTAAAAACGTACTGCTGCCTGTGCAGCAACTGCACTTTTGGAGGAAAAAGGAGCCAGGTGGGGTGGACTGATTAAAAAACAATCACTAGCATATCAGCAGTCTGCGTGTGGCTCTAACCTGTACACTATCCAGCCTCAGCTCTGCTGTCTCACTGTATCTTGTAAATCTGACACTCTTTAATTTCCTGCTGATGTAAGAAAATCACTTGGTCTGCCAACAATTTTTCTTATTTCTACCAAAACACTAGTAACTGAATATTTCATTCCGGTTGCTGCTGTCCTCCACTAAAGCAGACTGGGAGTTATATTTACAACATTTTAATGCTAAAACTGAAGTCTGTACCAACTCTTCTTATTAAGGTTTTTAACACTTTCCTGTGAAATGTTAATTGAACTTTCTGTGCTTGTATGCTACGATACAGCTGCCTGTTCAACCTAGTCTTTCAAGGACCTCCACCGATTCAGACTCCTGCCTGAATCCGCTCAGGGATTGAATCAGGAATGTGAAGTAAAAGGAGCTCTTTGGCTACTTTATGGTTGCAGAAATGGGGAGGTAGGTGATGAGCGAGGGCAGTTCCCAGACGTGACACGTTAATGTTGCCCAGCACCTCTCAGCTACTGCCACAGGAGTCCCAGTGTGAAACTGGGACTTGCTGGTTGGGCAAGGTGCTCACACAACATTTTCATCAGCTTTCCTGCAACAGTGAAGATGCATCCTTCAGTTCTGGCCTGTCTGATTTGAGACCCTGCGGTCCCAATTCCAGAAGTGCTGAGTGCTCAGATGGGAAAATTATGCCTGAATATAGGAAGCTCTCAATAACGCTAAGTATTCTGCAAAATCAGGCTCATGACAAATCAAAGTGGACCCTCAAAATCAGTGGCCCATTCATTCTTTTGCACCTGAACTTCTTGGTTTGTCAAATGTGAGTAATAATTCTCCTCCATCTAAAAAATGACTGCACTAATACATCTGTGAAATGCAAATGGGGGGAATTATTAATTCCGTTTCGAGGAGAGGTTAGACAGTGCACAGCGAGCAGGGCACGGGGCCACGCATTTCAACAAAAGAAGAAAACAACTGAATAGTTGCTTATCAAAGAAGGGCCATCTACATCTACACTGAATGAAGCAGGAACAAATAAACATGTGAGCATGTAATTAACTGCTGTACTGTAGAACAGACGCACGAGGACATTTCCCAACTTCTGAGAGCTTGACTTTGCAGTCCAGCTAAGCAATTTTGGGGTGGGTGTAGCGGTGGGGGAAGCTGCAGTGGAACAAGATGGGAAAATGCGGTGCAGAGGCACAGCCAAGCACGAAGACCCCTGGGGCGAGCACAAGGGCAGATGCCTGGGGTTCAGCACACAGGCAGGGCAGGCAGTGCGGGGGAGATGCACAGCCATAGCCCACCGTACTGCTAATGCCAGCCCAACCCATGCGTCCCCCCACTCCTCCTCCCCACAGGAACAGCACAGCGCTGTGCAAGGCTGTGGGAGGCAGAGGGCCCCCCACTGTGATGACCCCCCTGATTTTATGGCTCTCCTGGGCTCATTGCAGAGGCTGTGCTCCTGGGCTCTGCTCCAGCTACCCCACAACCTCACTCACTCCTTCCCTCCTCCCTGATTTCACGTTTCCCTGGCCAGACCCGGTGCCCTGTGTAACGTCAGGTAGGTACCCCTACCCTGGCTATTTTCAGCGCCCAGGCTTTGTGCGAGTGTGGGCTGGGACACGGGCAGGGCTGGGGCACCAGCTGCGGTGCAGGGCCCGGCAGAGGGAGCTACCATCGCTGCTGGCGCCGGCGCTCCTCTTCAGTTATGCAAAAGCAGCACTTTTAATTTTGCTGGGAAATTTCCGGCAGCGCTGGTGGGATTTGAAAAAAGGGAGAGAGTGTGCGTGAAGGCAGCGGCGAGCGAGCACAGTCAGGCCCTTGGTGCTTAACGTGGGCTGACTTCAAGGAATAAATTGTGCTCGGTCTCTCTACCCACTCCACCACGTTTTCACCCCAGGACACTCCCCTGAAGAGCCCATGCCCTGACCCTACAACTGGGCTGAGGGAGCTGGCCAAGGCTGCCCACCACATCTTCATGTGGTCCCCCAGGAACGTCACCAGCCAGGAGGTCTGCTGCGACACCGCAGTTTCAAGATTGGAGCCTGTGTCAATACTGGACCCTCTTAAAGTGGTTTCTTGGCACTTCTAACTACAGACACCTGAATATGAACATTTTACAGAGTATGACATTCGCTTCCCAGGGCCACCACATAGCTTTCCTGTACTGCACGACAAATGACCCTTGCATTTAGTGAAACTTTGAATTTAGATTAAAATGACCTCAAGTCCTGAGTCTGCCACTCCAAGACATTAATCCAAATGTGGGCTTGCTTCCTCATCCTTTCACATCACTAAGACGCTAAACCAAGGACTTCCTTATGACTGAAATGCTGAACTGCTTTTTATACTGTTTACAGGGAATACGGAAAGGATAAACAATGCTTGTAACAATGGATATTGTTCAAAGATAGAGGGCTTCTTTTGAAAACATCTCATTTATTTTTCATCACTTAGGTGGTTTGATTAACTTTGGTGAATTTTACTGCATTTGGCTAATGACGGCAGGCTGTTTTTATGGCCCTTGAGCAATTGCTTTCACTTTCTGGTTCTCAGGCACAATTCTCCCTGGGCTCACAAAGCCCTTTTACAACAACAATAAAACCTGAATTAAAACATAAAGAATATTTTATTTCTTCACCACTTTTTAAAATACATTTTGAAATTTGGACCTAACACAATCTGACAGTTTGGATAGGTGGATTAATACTGAAAATGCCCATCAGCCATGTTCTTTATAGCCCTATATAGATATTTTAGATGTAAAGCTGTCTGAAGTGCTCACAGTCGAAATGAGTGTGGCAGCAAGAGTGGGAAACCTCAAGAGGAAGAGAAGAAAGGGCTTTATTTGTTGGGTGGTGGCAGGATTTTTTTCCTGATTGGAAAGCAAGCTTGAATATATATATAAAATAAATAAAGAAAATAAAATAATTGGAATTATTATAATTTCAGTGTTATAATCTTTGAATTTTATAGCTATTTTTGTCAGTTAATTGCTTAGATCCCCTCTAATCTGCTTGCATACTCAGTTTATATTTGTTAGGGAACATGGGATTACTCAGTTTAAACATTTGTCCTGAACTTTCACAGAACCACTACAGTAAAAATGGAAAGCCCCCATTAAGGAAAACCTGCCTTGAAAGCAACAGATGGGTACAAAAACTTGTTAATCTGTTGAGAATATAGTTATATAGGGTAGGCAATAATTAAAAGTAACTAAAACACTGATGCTTGCACCTACAAGGGCAGCTTCTATGCACCATTTAGGAGTTGTACTTGAGCACAAAATGCCACAAAAGGAAAATTCAGCTTGACATTTGTAAACTGAATTGATTTTCATGTAAAAGGAGGGTAATTTTACCCATCCTTAACTGCAGAGTCAGTATTCCAAGATTTTGCAACTGTGCCATCTTACGTCTCCCAGACTATCTTCTGCCATGCAGAGTTACAGTGAGGGTTGCTTATTGTTTCCTTTCTGTATTTTTTCCTTTTGTAAATGGAACAATTTTGTGGCTAGGCAAGGGAAAAAAGTCAACAGCCCTCCGCAAGTGACAGGACTCTACAGAGCACATTTCCGACCCACCAGAATGCCCACTCTAAATTAACATAACTGCCTGACATTGAGGGGCTTTTGTACTTTTAAACACCAATTGCCATTGGAAGAACCCCAGAAATGTTTAAGGCCCCACTCCTACAATGAATTCCCTGTGGGTGGACCTTTGTGTCCATGCAGAGCCCCATTGAAGTCGCTGGGAGTCACCATGGGCAGACAGACCTAAATTTCTAATTGCTGTACAGGAATATAGACTGCAAGGGGCCTCCCAGGATCATTGAGTCCTGGCCCCAGGTGCCATGTCAAATAAGCCTTTTTCAATAAACTTCCAGGTTACATTTTAAGGTGGAATTGGTCTATTTGCCCCCACTACTCTGAGGCTTTCTGGCCTTGTTTTGGATTGGGAGGGAGGAAGGGTCATCTTTTTTTTTTTATAGAATGTTGGAAACCCATTTGATCAAAATAATACTTTATGTCATTTTCTGCAAAAAGTCAGAAGTGTAATGAACATATACCTATCTTTTCTCAGAAGATACATGAGAACTCTTACCTGGCTCTCATGTAGCAGCATATACCTACATTCGTTTCTGAGGTCAGCAAAGGCACAAAGGCATACAGGAGATGCTGCAACCTGTATGTAGCACATGCCTACAGGACTTCATATGCACATTGTGCAAAACACACATCTTGCCTGGCTTGCTGATTTTGTTATTTAAAAAGTAATAAAACCCCATCGTTTCTATGCTGCGCAAACCGTATCTGCAATAGAACGTTGCACCAACATGAAGAAAGACGTACAAAACAACAGGTAGAATTCATATTTCAGCACTAAATGAGGCTGGGGGTTGGCTCTCATCTCCAAGGAGGACTTTCGGTGCTTGCTGGAAAAGTTTGTGCATTGGGGATGGGGAAGGCTGGCAGGAGGCAGGGCCCCTCAGAGCTGTCCCTGCAGACAGGCGTGCACCAGCGCCTCTGCCCAATGCCTCTCCAGCAAGTGCCCTTCTGTGCTTGCCCCAGGAACTGGTCACACTGCCTTGGGGTTTTTTTCTATGCCCTTGTTTAAGATCCAAATAATCAATTTTACTCTAATTTGATCTAAACAATGCTTCCCCTTCTCCTCACTTCCCTTTCCCTTGGCTCCCCATGGCGCCCACCCGACTGTCCAGGCTGTCCCCATGCAGACCTCGCACAGTGCTGCCCCACTGCCTTGCAGTGTGGGTGTGAGGAATGATCTAAATTGGGATTAATGCATGACTGGGAATTGACTTTTCTTTGTGTCTCATTTTTGCAATGTTACAGCACGTGAGTAACTTTTTTTAAAAACAAGTCTGGGAAGTTTGATGCTCTTTCTTCTCTAGTAAGCCTCCTGCATAAGTGCTCTGCATTTAAAAGGTATGTTTCTCAGAAGCACGTTCACAAGCTGGGACAAGCTCTGGTGGGCCTCGCTGCACCCTCAGGAATTCCAAATAATATTAGTTTACTCCAAAAAAGGCTTTACAGTGTTTATGGGGCCATCCTCGGTAACCGTGTTTCTATTCAAGCCTCCACTCTTTCAGTGCAATGCAAGTGGATGTGTTGCATTCCCCAGAGCCTGCACCTGCCTGAAAAATCAGGGCCCCAACACGTCCCCAAGCCACCAGCCCACACACTGTGTGTGAGCACAACCGGCTCTGAGCCACGCCACCACAGTGGAGCGGGACCCGCGGCTCCTTCCCCTGCCGAAGCGACATCTTCTCCTCATTTTTGGTCTGTCAGTCATGTTGCAAATATATTCATGTCACTCAGCTGGTTTCATGTCGCAGACACCAGCAGTGTGACGGGCAACCACATGTTATCTGTTAAGAGTGTACTCGGTCTGAGGGAGGCTTTTCTTAGAGGGAAAGACATAAAAGTTACTTAGTTGCTGAACTCTCATTCACTCTCTTTTACATAAAGCCACGCAGATACACAGAGGCTCTACATCTTGCAAATAGTTTTGCGTTACAAAAACCTATGGAAAAAGGATTATTAGGTGGTATACTGGCAAAACAGTAAATCAAAATACCCTGAAATGCCATTTCATTCACATACAGCACAGTAACACTGAGCATTACATGGCCCCATCCTGTTTTCCCGATAACCTCGAGGCACACACATAACAACCTCGTGTGCAGCTATCTGGATATGGCAGAGCCCGTAAATCAGCAGGACACGTTACATGGGGTCAGCAAGCCAAGGACTCTGAAAGCTGTGTATCGATAAGGCTGCCTGATGAGAAAACCTGGATGTTGTGTTTCTGCATTGGAAATATAAACCACTGTCTGGGTGTACTCGGGGCTGGAGAAGGCATTCCAGCTGCGGATTAGTCTGGGGGACACTAAGATGAAGCTTTAGCCCACCAGAGCCAGGATTGCCAGGAGAGTGTGGGAATCAGGGCCATGGGAAGGCAGAGGGATCCCAGGGAAACCATTCAGTATCTAACAGTCAGGTAAGTGCTGAGATAACTGTACCTGCTACCAAACATTTCCTCCCTCAAAGTTAATTCAACCTGTCAAAACGTGACATTTAGCAAACCAATGCACTGCCACATATTTAGTATATGAATAGCTGAGATATGGTATATTTTCATTGGGATGTTTCTCCACCAGGAACATTCCTCTGTTGCAAGGTTTCTGGGCTATGTCTCCAATCTCCATTATGCAGGGTAAACACTCCCTGGATAACACCCCTGGCCAGAGCCCATAAATACTATGGTTTCCAGTGCTGAATTATAAAGAGCAAGTGACAGCTTCTCTCTGCTCCAAGCTACTGTATTTTACCAGAAATCTGAACAAGAATGGCCCGTCTATATCACCCATTCATGACAGTATTTGTTTTTCAGAAATTATCACAGTAAAAATTCTCAGGTTCGAGCTGAAAGAAGCTCTTGATTTATTTGCAGTGCAGTAGAAACAGTGCTAGGCTGCTAACAAATGTTCATGGTAAATATATGATGATTAATATCAAGGTTCAAGGCTAACTGGAGTAAATGAAACATTACAGCCAGCTTCATAAACTGCCCTTGCAGGTATAGTATGCAGACTAAAAATCAAAACAAAAACAAAACCCTCCTAAAAAAAAAATCCCCCAAAAATCCAAACCTTGGATTGGACCCTAAGGCACAATTAAAGATCAAGGAAGACTGAATGATTGGACATTTAAATAGGCAACCTCAATTAAAAAAAAAAAAAAGTGATACAGTTAAATGGCACATGCTTGGGAGGTTGGAAGCAAAAGAGACAATCCTGACACTTGGAGGCTATCCCAAATGTCAGATATTTAAAATAATATGCATAGTTAAGTCCTTAATTTTGTTTCTGTTAGGAAATAGATTAGGCTTTAACTTAAAGTTTAAGTACTGAAGTATTGCCAAAAACACAATGCAATTTGGTACAACTGCTAAACTAGGTCAACAGTGAGACAGGCACCATAGTGAACCACACCTGCTTTCAGAGAGGCCTCTTACTTCTGCAAATGGGGAACAAGAGAGCAAGAAAGGAAAATACAGTACTACAGTGAAAGGGATATTGCACTGAGCAGTAGCGAATGCAGAAACACAGGGTGTATTCCATCAGGCTTAACCCCGGAAAGCATCCTCAGAGAGTGGGGAACAACAGAGAAAAGCTAAATATTAGTGGACACAAGGGCAACACTTACTGATTCGGGATCCCTCTGCTGTTCAAGGAAAGCCGAAAACTCCACCAGCCTGAGCTTGGTCGTACCAATCGATCGGCCCTGCCATGCAGGGACCGAGGGAGCTGGAGCTGACGTAGGCTCAAATCCTAAAATAAAAGAACCATTTTCATGAAGAAGTTGATAATTCCTCAGTTTATATTTTTTTAATTAAATAGAATCAGGACTTATGCATGTAGCCCTTGGATGTTTATATTAATTTTAGCAAATAATGAATTCAGAATGAGTTAAAATTGGAAAAACACAGAAAAATACATAGAAAAAGAGGTCCCAACCCAACAAGCTAATAATGGTGCAAATAAAAGATCTACTTCTTTGTTTCCTTGGGGCTGTAACTCACTGTAGAATTTTTGTTTAAATTATATACTAGATTATAGAGATTTATAGAGACTTCACATAGACTTACAGCTGACCCTTCCTCAGAAACTGGCAGCAAGACTCACAGGAGATATTACTGCCTTGGGAGTCAAGAGGACTGGCCTCCATTTCTGGCTCCTAATGTGCCACATCTTACAAGTAAATCACCTCTCTTTTTGCCCGTTTCTTCTGCCACTCTCAATTCCCCTCTCCTATTTAGACTATAAGGTTTCCAAGGCAGGGACTGTCTCTTACTATGTATTTGCACATTGGGTCTTTGACTTCTTTTGGAGCTTTTAGGCAGCATTATATTACAGATAATAATAAATAATTACTGTAGAGAGCTGAATCATACCCTAAAAAGAAAAAGAAGGCTTTAAATTGGTAATAAAGAGGGAATGACATGATCTAGAGAGAGAAGGGATGTTAACCACCATCTCTAATTCACCTCAAGAGAAAGCATAAATGCTATCTCTTGCTCCTCATCGTGGAAAATTAGATGAGAAGGAAACAAAACAGTAAAGGAAGAAGGGAAAGGCAGCAGCTCGAAGGCAAAACTGATCTTGGGAGACACACAGGCACAAGGAAGGCAGGGGAGAGGCACCAAAGGTTAGAAAACAAAGATAATCCTGAACTAGATTGAGAACCAGGGAGAGGTCACAGGGTAGCATGTGTCCACATCCGTAATGGGAGGATGGTACCTGACTCCAACCCTCACATTTAGGCAGTGAAGGTGTGAGGCTTGTATGAAATAGAGACAAACATGACTGGTTAGACATGAACAGGAATTCTAATGAAGCAAAAACTCATGCATGAGTTGTGACTGATTTAGAAATACTAATAATCCCATTCTGAGAGAAAACATGGAGGAATAAAGGAAGACGATTCAAAATGTCTGCCTTAAAAAACAATGTTATAAATTAGGAATATCAAGAAAAAGGAAATAATCAGGGATGCAGAAAGACAGCCTTAGTTTTAAGCATTAAATAGCAGCAAGTTAGAAATTCATTAAAAAATGGGTAAGGGTCAGAAAACTGCAGTTCGAACAGTCAGAAGCATGGTGTCATTTGGCAAGGAAGACGTGAAGTTACTATCCATCTGCAAAGAAATAATGATCTTTCCTGAAATTAGCCATGAAATCAACTTGGGAAAAGGAGTAGGGAAGCAGCCACTGGAAAGGCTTGATCAGCTTGAGCAATGGAACTCAAAATAAACATTAGGTACTTATCAAAGTGATACCAGGCAGAGCAGGACCTTCAGGAGGCGAAGAGTTATCAACAACCAGATACAGAGTTGTTTTCTATTTAAGGCTAAACATATATGGTTTTGGAAGAGTTTTTAGCCTCAGTTTAAAATAAATTAAGGCATATTCTTGTTACAGATGGAAGCGAGATTTAGCTATTAAAAAAGAAACATGCATTCTATTACTAATTTTTTACAAAGCATTTTCCTACAATATGAAATGCTGACTGGAGATCACATATCACAACTCCTTGCATACATATTAATGCTTCCTACCTAAAATGTAAAAAAAATCCCCCAAATCCAATGATTTTCCCTCATATAGAATCAAGTAATAGGACATTGGGACTACTGTTTGGTTTGGCTACAGGGAATGTTAGATATGGAGTAGTGGCTCTGTCCATCTCAGGAATTAATACATCACATTCAGTACAGAATTCAAGTCTTTTTAAAGGAGAGTATAAATGGAAGAATTACCTGAAATGGGAGCTGTGACTGATGGCTGTATAGGATAGGCCTGCTGAACAAATGGCTTTACGCTGGAATAGAGAGTTACACAAAAATCATACACCATGCCATCCACAGTAAATTCCTTTAGAGTCACATAGTAGAAGAAAATACATGGTTAATGACCTTTACTCACAAACATACCTCTTCCTTGCACAGCATATTTAACAGACAGACAGTAAAGAGGTAATAGAGAGAGGGGGGGATGAGAATTACACCCAATGTCTTAAAGCGAGGAGCTCATCTGTGCTCAGTCACCCAGAAGGAAACCTGACCCACTCGTTGCAAGTGTCGCAGCAGACATGGGTGGTGATTGTTTTGACTCCAAATAAATCCAGAGGACACTGAACTACAGGGGCACAAAGATTCCCATGGACCTCAAGGGAATAAGGTGGGGAGAAGCTGAAAAACAAGGCTGGGAAACACTGCTCCAGAGACCACCACAGGGCTGAAAATGTAACACCTGACAGAGGGGCAAAGGCTTCCTTCTCCTTATGGTTCTGTTGCTACCATGGTGCCAACGAGCAGTAACCCCACTGACCACTAATGGGCCTCATGTGGTCATCTCTTGCCCTGCAGGAAAATACATCCCCCTTGGCTCTAGTATTGCTCATATATTTAAAAAAGGATGGAAGTATTTGTGCTGGAAACTTATTCACAGGCAAAACCTTACCAGCTGCTTCCCTGGCATTATCATTGCATCTCACCTTGCAATGGGAGAAAAAGGAGTGTGCCCGTTAGGTACTCAGCTTCAGCTTTGAGGTCTGGGATCCCTTATCACTTTTTGAATGTGGGTTCACATCACTTTAAAGGCTCTTCATTTCCCTACAAATATCTTTTCCTCCTTTTTAGAAAAATCTGCAAGTTCTCGCCTCATTGATATCCTCTGGCAGCAAAGCGCACCAGCCAGCCCGCACTGCATATAGAAGCATATTTTAATTTGCTTCTACATGCAATTTAATTTTAATTTTCAGACTTACTCTTGCGAAGATCCAGGCTGCCCCGTTTGAATCATGCCCGGCCAAAACTGAAAGAGGAAAAACAAACAAACAGACCCACAATTGTTTTCTTTGTTGAAAGATTTTGGATATTTCTGAACAAGCATGATTCCTTTTGCAAACACAAGTGAAAACATTAATCCATTCATTCAGCCTTAGTTTTCTACTGAACATTGTTAGAGAATACAGGGATTTTTTTGGGACTCAGCTAACAACTTACCCCAGGTGCCCCAGGAAATGTAGGACGGGGAATTCCTGGCAGGCCCAGCTTGTTGTGAATAGCAGTAGCTGAGACTATCTGAGCTGATGACATTGCTGCCATGTGCTGGAGTGCTTTGTCCTTTGCTGTCTGATCCTTTAATATGACAATTACACGGAGTCTTAAAACATTTGGCACAACAAATGATGTTAAATAACTGCAGCTACAAGCACATAACTAAAAACTTAAAAAGCCACACAGAAAATGCAAAAATAGCAAACCATGCAGGAAAAAAAAAATACAGCACGGAGGCTAACACTCAAACTACCTCAAGGCAAAACCTCCTCTCAGACGTGCATGGTAGACCTGAATTCTCACAGTCTGCTCTGCCAACACGCAGGAAACTCTGGGAGAGCAAACTACTGCCCACTTGTTTATCTGGGCAAATTCTGCTGATTTTAAATCAGGCTGAGCTAAACACGGTCTGCTGCTAAGGCTCTGCCTGCAGGACAGGAAGCACTGAGATTTGAGCTCTATCATTTAGATCTAAGAGAAGTTTGCCTTTTGTATTACACTGTAAAATGAGAACACAGAACTGTGACTGACTCGCAAACAATGACAGATTTTTCTTCATGCTTACAGGTTTGGAAACATTTTGGATTCTGTTTTATGACAAGTATTTTAAAAGTTAGATAACAAAAATGCAAACAACATTTTAAACTTCCAATTGTGGTATTTTACTGATTTACAGTGTTCCCAAAGAAAACAATCAGCCATAAAATTTCTGCTGTTTTCAAGCATACAGGAACAAGTTTAGGAAAAGATGGGTTGTTATCAATTACTTGTATTAGAGCAGCGCTTGGAGTCCTAGTCACTGCCAATCACGTATGATCACAGAATAGAAAAGGAAAGCCTCTTAATGCAACAGAGTTAACTAAGTGGATATCTTAGGTCAGGTAAAATAAGTAAACAACAGACTGTTACTATCTGGTAAAGTGGGGTTCCTCATCCAGAAGTACTGTATTAATAAGTGCTAATATTTAGGTACGTGACTTAGAATGAAGGAACACAAGCAGTATTAAGCAAGGATTTTGGGGTTTTTTTTTCTGTTTTTATTTTACAAGCAAAGTAGCAAGCATGCTGGCAAGAGATGCATGCTCTTATACATGATATATGACTTTGCACATATGCTCCCTCTAAAGCTTGTATGTAGTAGTACTATAGGTGAGCAGTTTCTTCCTTTGAATAGCTCCTTTAGAAACAGCACAGGCTGAAAGTACAGGAAAAGCTAGCCAAAAATTCTGCCAAGCACAGCTAAGGTACATAATACTTGGTTTAGTTAAAATACTTACCATGCTTGTTACCTGGATACAACAACAAACAGTTTATTAAAATGCTTGTGTAGAATAGCAGATTCTTAGCAAAATATGAACAAAATAGTAAGAGACAAAGGAAGAGCAGTTTGCTGGACATTAAATATCATTAAATATGCATTATTTTCACCTAGGGACTGATTCATTAAAAGGAAAAAAAAAAGGATAAAAAACTAACAACAAAACACATAACCCCTGCCTCCCTGTGTGAAAGCTGCAGATACCGAATGAAGGGGATTGTTGCTGAGCTTGTTTCCCTGAGCTGTGCAAGAAGACCCTGCGGGTGCCTCTGTGGGATGCAGCCTGGGAGAGCGGCAGGTGGAGCAGGGGAGTAGCTGCTCTGGCAGCGTCCCCCCTCTGCACCTTGCAGGATGTGAGCCTGAAGTGCAACCCGCTGCGGTGCTGCCTGCAGCAGCATTAACACCTGCGGACTCACCTGCGCTGCCTCCCGCACAGCGGCGCTGGACGCTGCTTTCTGACCTGTCCAAGCCTCAGGATCACCTTGCTGCAGCTGACAGTGCAGCTTCTGGAGGCAGGGGGACATGCTATCCATCAGTGCATGAAGAAAACATGGTCATTTCTCCAACTTGTAGCTTTCCCACATAGCCACGACCAATTTACTGGGTAAGAGCTGGAAGTCAGCTCTGGCTCTGCCGGCTACCGGCATTTACCTCGCCCTGCCCCAGGCTAGTAGGGTGTGCACAGGAGGTTTGCACCCGGCATGTTTTACTGGCTGCCTTTGTATGTCTGCAGACCACTGGACTAAAAAATGCTTTCGTGGGTGTTAAGAGGTGGCAGTATCCTGAGATTCATGCAGCTCTCCAGAAAGCCGACCCCTCTATCCTCCTGCACAGTAAGAAGGACTCTCCATCATGAAAACATGAAAATGAGGAGATGTCCTTAAGCAATATGGAGATGCTAGCCCCACCAGACTTTTCTGTTCCTTTTCCCCCCTTTTTTCATTAGGTGAGCTGGCTTGGAAATGCCAAACCATGCAAGTCTCACCTGCAGTCAGCTGAATCATAACAAAACCAAACATACAGGGGATTGATATCCTGTGTGTGAAATGTATGATTCAAGAGACATGTGTGCCTCTGGGTCCTAGTAACATCCAAAACTACGTGAGTGCTGCTTTTGTGACTACCTTGTTATTCTCCAGAACTGCTGTGGCACTACAGCCTCCTCTCCTGAACTGCCTCCTGGCCAGTGCCACCACATGAAAGTGCAGCCAGTCCCTGGGCTCCTGCCAAGTTCCCAAACTCATACTATTCTGCTGTTATAACGGCCTTACTATTAGGTGGACCTAAACTAAAGGAGAATTTAAAAGAAAAAGCTTTGTTAGGGATATAAAAGTCCATATCTGGGAGTTGCATGAGCCCAGGGTACATTGTATATCTATGACATAGTTCATCTCACCTCGCTTTAGCCATCTGAAATCTCCAGTCTAAGGCAGGTGGCTAACCTGCTTCTGTTAGCACAGTAAGCACCTACAATGTATTTCTTCCTTACTGGCCGTCAAAAACAGCTGGAATGCATTACTTTCTGCAATGTTATCATTGTCCAAGGGCTAGAATAGGAGCCAGGACACCCAACTTCTACATGGCAACAGTTACGGCAGGTAAATCCCACCGTAACAGATGAACTAAAGAAAAATTTTTGAAAATTTACACTTCCTTCAAGACCTTCTGTTCACAGAAGAAGGAACACTTAGACTGTACTGTGGAGCTCTTAGCCACCATTAGGAGTGATCCTTAATTTGAGGAACAGTGACAGTGATTTTTGGAGGGAGAAAACATCTTTTGTTTCATGACATGAGAAGGGATGTGCCTTCCTTCTTACCAATTGCTGCTTTTCACCCCAGAATGTTCTACATTTTGTGGTGGCCATTCATCTCTTCCTCTTTGACTTACTACATTTTCAGGAGGATGGAGAGAAAGCAAAAATACATAGGATGACAGCTCAGAAATACAGCCCTTACAACAGGGCTAGTCTTGAGGAGTTTCAATGACTCCCACAAAGTTTCCCAGTGGGGACAAATCTGCCAGCTCCACTGGACATCAACTGACTCAGGCCAACATATATCAGCTGGAATTTTCATCTTTTGTAGGCTTAGGAGCCTCTGCATAGTTGGAAGATCAGTTTTTCTCGAAGTAACTGTAACTTCACATTCAAACATTAAAGAAATCAAATTCAAAGTCAAATACAAATACTTAAGAGGTCCTTACTCCCATTCACGAAAAAGCATCTTCAGCTCCAGGAACATTTTGGAGAGCTGCAAAGTGGTGGCCTATGCTTGTATAATCAGGCAAACTTCATAGTCTTCAACACAAATGGGAAAACCACATTTTAAAGCTGTTTATTTAAATTGAAATATTAGATTGTCTGCCACTTAAAAAACCAAGTATATGTTGGGGTTTTTTTACACCGTAATGGAGAGCGCTCGTAACCAGGAGGGAATGAGTCTTCCTACCTATCACTGCAATGTGGCCACTTCTGGGATGAAACTTTGTAACTGATTAATAACACACAATGGTATTACATCACAGTTTAGGCAGCAAGAGAAGTAATATATCCAATTAAAACGGCAGGGGTAATTTAAACAGGCAGATTACAGTAATTACCCAGGTTGGAATTTGGCCAGGACAAATGGGTTAACACCCCTACTCTAAACAGGAACGTTGTGGGATTTTTAATGACTGCAAATAGTTAAGACTTTGATTTCCTATCTTGTCCAAGACAGAAAGGGTTTGGTTTTGCTCTCACTTGTGCTGCTGTGTAAAGCTGGAATAAATCCTTTCGGGTCAATGAGGTTTATGCTGATGTACGTAAAATAAAAGTTTGGCCCAGCATGCTGCAGAGTCCAGCGCTGAGGTTCAGCAGAGGCCTGAGGGGACAGTATCTCCTACTGAATCATTAAATCCTGCTGGAGCTTAAGGTATTCCTTGGATAGGTCCCATCTGGCCCTGACCCGGCTTGACCCTACTTAATTTATGAGCTCTGATGGGATTGCTGCTGCCCAGGAATGACACTGTAGTAAGTAACGGACTGCACTCTAGACTGCCGCCTTCCCCTCCCCTTATAAAAGTCTTCTGTGCTGTGGTACGTAATTAGTAATGAATGTTACCAAGGTGGATTTAGAAAATCTGGTCTAGTTCCACTAAACCCCTAAAATGTCATCACTGTAATGGAGATCAGGATCTGCCTCATGTTTTAGCTGACTGCTTCTGGCTGTAGTTGCAAACACTTTGTTTTTGGAAGGCGTAAGCACTAAGAATCTAATGCAAGGACACTATATAACTTTTAATGAATCAGGCCCTTGAGGTTTACTTTTCACCCATTAGTTTTGGAATGCAAAATACATAGTTAAATTAGATAATAATAATTCCCCAGTATCATCCAATTATAAAGCTTAATATCTATAAAAGCCCCACATGAAACAAGAGTTCTACATGACAAGCACAAAAGGATTTGTGCTTGACTTTCTTTTAATCCAACATAAACAAAAGAATAATTCAATCAATCAGTTCAAACGAGTTCTACGGCAAAAAATAAAAACTGTTATGCTAGAATGATAAATGGGGCTTTGAATACCATGTTATCTATGACTTCAGGAAAAAAATCTAAGACAGTATGAGGAAAAGTAAGCACAACAGAACACAGCATTAATTCAAGAAGCCCTAAAACCTGTACCAATATTTAAAATACAAAACTTTTTTGTAAGAAAAAAAAAAATGACATAAAAGAAGAAACAACAAATTGCTCACAAAATGGATATTACAGTAACACTGGCATAAAATAGACTCCTAATAAGCAATTTTGCAGATGTTATTTCTGCTCAGATCTCGTATTGATTCAAATAACCTTTGCAATAATTAGCTGTAGCTCAAAAAAGATAAACAAATCATGAAAATATACAATTGTTCTGGACAAAAGATAGAGAGCACTTCAGTGTTTCTAGCCCTGATCTCCAATTTGCTTATTATTAGAGAAGACAGGAGTAAATACAAAAGCTGGCTATTTCAGCCAGGCAATAGCTAATGCCAAGAAGAGAATGCGCATTCAAAGCTGTCCCAACTTGCTGCCTAATGAGTAGCAATTAATCCATCTTATTGTATTTCAAAATGCTGAAGACTCCATTCACATCAAAGGGAATTTTTCAAGGCTTTTATCATTGTTCATTTAAAAAGTATAGAGCTATCTTTAGCATTTTATAATTGACAACAATATTTTCTTTTTATCCCTCAATGCGGAATGTAGAATAATGGATTTTAAAACATGTAATACGTGTGAACTGTAGGCATTTTAATGTTTCTTTTTGTCTCTGTCTAATTAATCTTGCACTATGAAAAAAATCTGAAATGAAAGTCTAAGATAGGTGTATATCCTGCTGTGAAGACCTTTACTCTCTATTTATGCACAACTTCCAATCCATCGTTTCTCTTGAATGGACAGAGGTGACTTTGGCTCCCTGTCGGTGCAAAGGTGGGAAATGCTGCAACCTAACACTATGGACGGGTGTATTTGACATTGAAATACAACATTAGAGCATAAAAATTCTGCTTTGCCTCCTCTAATCTCTGCATGAGAGGAAATGTCATGAAGAGGAGCTGCCTTTCAGATCTGTCTCCAAGGACAGCTTTATCTCAGCCTCTCTTTCCATTTTCATGAGATGAAATTTCTCTAATTCTGGGAAGATTTTAATAACCTCAGAAAATTAAGATTAAAATCTCCAAAATAGGAGTATTTTCCTGCTGTAAAAAGAATTAAAATGTACAAGATCCCTGGAAGGGCTGAGGGGACATTCTGAACTAGTAGTCTTGAAATGCAGCAGTAGCATTTACACATGAAACCTCTCTCTCTTGCAGGCTAAGGATCCATCCGTCCAGAGTGACTGTAGGCACTTATCATCAAAGAAAAGGGATTTTGCTGGACCAAACAGACTTTATGACACATAGGTGAGATTTCAATCTATTAGGTAAGCTTCAGCAATACTTGGATAGCCAATGCCATGGGTGCAGATAGCTCCGAAATCCTTCCATCCATTTGGATTTTTGCAGAAGATAAACACAGGAAAATTCGCCCAAGTCCTCTCCTCGTCATGAGCAGGATTCAGATCAAGGCGAGACAGAAAGATCTTTTAGTATAAAATAAACTCAGCACATACCTGGGGAACGAGAGTTATTTGTTATACCCTTCGTCAAAGAAAGAGACCAGAAACTGAGGTCAATGGGACAGATCGGCCACATCCCGAAAGATCGATAAGGAATGGCATTATGAAGAAAACCGCTAGCCATGGAAGTCAGCTGGTGGACAAGAGCCTCCGCATCGTGCCCCTGCAATCCTCAAGTGCCTGCCTATGATTATTTCAGCTAAAGCAGTGCTGGGACACAGGGAACGACCAGCTTCTCTGCAATACCCTGCCCCGTCTACGCATGGGAGGTGGCAAAAGGAAGAAACACGGGAGATGGAGATGGCCTTGTGTCAGAGCTGACTGAACTCGTAGCTATGGACTGGCATGTAGGGTCTCTGCATTAATCCACAGAGTGCTTGGCCCTCGTGCTGTAGGGTAGGAAAATTGACATCAGATGCATGTGGTTTTTTTAAGTAGTAACTGCTCCTCTGGATGCCACCAATCACAGGTTTTACAGAGTAATTGCAAGTGCCAGCTCATTGTTAAAAGGGTGACGTTGGCCTGGGCTGGAAGCAGTGCTTCCCTTGGCTATCTTCTTATTGGTGGTCACCCCTTCACTGGTAAATGTGGGCAGCACCCACTCCAGGACAATGAGAGCCCATTATCTTCCTGAGGAGGTTGATGGGGAAGTCCAGGCGGCTGCCAAAATGGCCCCCCATTGAAACAATGGGCACTCGTAGATGCCAAAATGTATTCACTTTGTCTTCCTTTCACATCAGCGATGTGTTTTCAAAGGACACAGGACTATACAGATGGTTCAATACAGAAATAATAAGAAAAACAGGCAGTAGCGCTAACAAAATGTCTGGAGCAGCAAGGTTCCTTCTCAGGTCCAAAACCAGCAGCTTCTCCCACTTCTAGGGAGTAATTGCAGCTCCCCAGCAGAAAAGCGAGGGCTCTCTTTCTCATAAAGGCAGCTCCCTTACGGCAACTTCTTGCATCAAAGTTTCATCTCTTCCATGTCGGGAGGAAAAGGTCTGTGGGAGGCTTCAACTTCTCTGGAAGACGCCTGCGCAAGAGGGCTGATGCCGTGCCATGGCACCTCATTCGCTGAGACCAAGAACAGCAAGAAAAAGAGGAGGGAGACAGGGAGAGCCTGGCTCCTCCGCCCTTTCTGGGCACCCCTCTGGCTGGGGGCTGCGGAGGAGTCACCAGGGCTGTGTCGGGGCTCCCAGGGGAGCTAAATCCTTGGGGAAACAGGAGTACCCGGGAGCAGGGGCAGGGAGAGCAGCCCAGACCCCACTGGCCAGCAAGACCCGCTGGGGAAGGGCCGGGGCAGCTGCTGCTGCCAGTGACGCCTGGAAGGTGGCAAGGCCAGGGGCCAGCAAACCTCTGTCACCAGTGTGCACTCTGTCCTCACCGTGTAGTCGTAGAGTCGAAGCAAATGCCCCTGCAGAGCGTCGGGGGTGTGGAGGTGGGAGACTCTTCCTGAAGCAATCAATTCCTTGCACCAAAATGGCGGCTCCCCCACCTTCTACTCATCTCTGGGGGAGCTGCAACCCACTGGCGGGCAGGAAGGGGCAGTAAGGTCTGAAGCCCTTACAAAATATTTTGTTGCCCTAACAGTTCTTTCCTTCTTCAGGCGACTCCTTAAAATGAAAAATCCCTCTGGATCTCTATTTACTGCAAATGACATCTAGGCTAGAGGTCTCAAATATTACTAGGGTTTAGCTAGCTTCTTTCTTCTTTGGAAAGCTTCAATAAAAATCGGACAGCAGGTGCAGCACTTAAAATAGTTTTTGCTTCATAAGTGTCTTCATATTTTATGCTATTTTGGGCATTCAGAAAGGGACATATTTTAGAACAGTAAATCCAATATTTTTATTAGGCTCCTAGGCCTGTATTTTGGTACCTAAGTGGGCTTCCTGATTTTTGTAGCCCTGAGCACTCACCAGTCCTATAAAACTCCCTGAGAGCTGCTGGTGCTGAGCACCTCTGAAAGTAAGGGCACCTATTCACATGCTTAATTTTAGGCATCAAGGATTGACAATTTAAGCTTAAAATGCTACATATCTCTGTATTATTGCACCCTCGGTTAAAAAGCAGTATGTTTAAGCTGTCTTAGTTGTTCTTTACGAACCCCAACTGCTCAGCCAGTGCAGCTAAAAAGCCAGCCACCAACAGCCATACAAGCTTGCCAGCATGCTGCCCACTGCGGACGAAAAACCCAGTGCTTCTGTCAGGGAGGCCTGTTACAAAGCCAGGCTGTTATTTATACGCTGCAGTTCCAGGATCGTGGTAAGCATCCACAGTGCTCACCGCTTAGTATTGTGAAATTACTTTCTGAAACATTTTGCTTTTCAGCTAGAACAAAAACGTGATTTGTTCTCATCCAGGGAAAAAAAAAATCAACAAAAAGAAAAAAGGAGGGAAGTAAAAGATTTACAAGTTCCTTCACTCTTTATTAAAAAGAAAAAAATCAACAGCAAAAACTGCAAAACCCTCTCTTCCACTTTCAAGTAATGTGAAAACAAAACAAAAAGAGTCCCAAGATCTCCGCTGGAAAACTTGATAATACAAGCAATCCAAGAAACCCCTATTAAGCATTTCCAAGAGTTTCTGTTTAGCCTTAGAACATATTTTATGGAAACCAGGGAAAATGGGGACATGTACAATTGATCACGTCAGATTAAGCAAACATACTTAATATTCCCTGAACAGGACTCTGAATGAAGCTCTCCAAAGATTAAATGGCAATATTTTACTTTAAAAAATAAAATTTCAGGGAATCTTGTAAATAGTACATAACTTGAGGTGATACTAGATTGTACTCTAGAAACACCTTATAGTTAGAGCAATATTGATAGCTGTGCTCTCTGGCACTTGGAATAAACTATTTATTTTAAGTATTCTTGATAGCATTTCAAAAGCACAGACAAAAAACATTTGGGAATGGAAAACAATTACCCCAATTACCCCTCTGGAAAAAGCAAAAAAGAAAAAGCGTCTACACAACTGCATAAAAACCCTGTGTATTTAAATAAACTCCTAGCACTCAACTGTTTAAAAAAAAAAAAAAAAAATAGACTAACGGGTTAAAAATCAGGTTTAGGTGCTGAGCTGTTACAAAGAGTAGTTCACTTTGCATTTGGACAGTGTTAAAACAACATTTTTAATGTGGATGCTAGTGCAGAAACCGGAGATTAAACACAAAGAGACGCAGACAGCTACCACATGCAGGAAAACCAGGTTACAGGCACGGCAGCACCAGGCGCTCGCCCATCACCGCGGGGAGGAGAAAGGGACAGGCATAGCAACCACAAGCCCAAAAGCAGAAAAGCGCATACCTTCAGCTTGGAATGAAAATCACGAGATTTCCTTCTGGCAAGAACCTGAATGTGACTAGACACCTGCAGGGTAGGGGAAGGGAGGAAACAAAGGAAAAGCCTGTAACCATGGAGATGAAAAGCCCCCTACAACTGGGCAAGCCAAACGTACCTTAATGGCGGCTTGAATTTCTCGAACTTTCTTTCTTGCTAAGACCTGTATGTGACTAGACACCTACATTGTTCAGGTTTATAGGGAAAAAAAAACAACAAACAAAAGAAAAACAAAAAGCAAATCAAATTTAAAATGTCTGGTTTTTTTTCTTTTTAAAAAAATAACTTTTCTGAGGGGAGGAAGTTATTTGCATCTTCAGTAAGCTCTGCTGTTAAAGATACCACATTCCCAGCCAGATACCAAGCTCTTAGCACTGAGGCTTAACAATACAGGTCATCACTGCAGTGACTTGATTAAGGAAAAAAAAAGGAAAAAAAAAAAGTGTAACCCACCAGGTTGTGCATTCAGCTACAAGATAGAAGACGCAGTTCGCAGTTGGACGCAGCCCACGTGCTTTGGTACCGATCCCATCCGTGGCCAGGCCCTGGGCTCTCACGCTGGGAGCCAACAGGACTCCTACCCCATCTGCCGGGGATGCAGATGCCCACTCTGATCATTTGCCACTAGGCTTGAGACATAACTTGGCACCGAGAAGTTTTATCCATTATTTATTGTGTTCTGCAGCTCCAATGAGGAGCCTCAGGCTGCGTTTTGACCCCACTGAAATGCTCTAAATTCTGGAACAAACGATAAAATACTGACACAACATAGGTCCCTGAACCTGTGCTGGCTTCTTTGGTAACCTCAGCATCAAGTCTGCCCACAAAACACTCGTGTAAGTGGGGACCGGTAACTTGACATCAGCCTGAGTGATGTCCAGGTTTGGCCCATCATCATTACATTTTGGTAAGAAATTTGTGTAAACCCAGTCCTGCACTAGACCAGTTATTGGTCAGAAGTTGTTGCCTGTGCAGTGAAGAGTCTGGGCCCAGATTCACATTCCTGTTTACTCAGGCACGTACTGAAATCCATGCTATCGATGATGAGGGTTTAATGATGCTGCCCAGCATCGCTTGGTAGTGCTCAGCGTCCTATAGCCCTCTGTGTGAAGGTTTAAAACCTGCAGTGACGGTAAAAACTGCTAAAAAGAAATCTCTTCTTCTTATTTGACCCAGGGCATACCATATCAAGTGTTGTACATTTTTCCTAAGTTAGTTACAATTCCTGTCTGGGAAAGAACAAAGCAAAAGAAAAGGAGAAACAAAGCTTGATTTCCTCCCTCTATAAGAGTATTCCATGACAATAGTACCAAAAAGCCTGTATTTTTAGTAGGAAGCAAACAGTAATGCATAAATGAGCACAGCCCCTGAAGGCCACCTTCAGAGACTTCTTCGGGAAGCAGCTCAGGAAACAGTTTGCAGTAATTCAGAGTTATACTATTGCTTACTAAGCAATTTTGTAGTCAAACACGTAGACCAAGTTTTCACACGTGTTCATTTGTTTTGCTGTCAGTGGGATATTAGTGGTGTTAAAGGTTATACAAGAAGCACAATTGTAACGTTTAATTGCTCAGTTGAAACTCAAAAGTAACAACAATCAAACTTTTCTAAACACTCCGTCTAAAGTGATTTATGAATCACTATAGAGGGATGTACAGGTATGCAGGCAGAACATCGCCATATGTAAGCCATCACAGCCCTCTTGGTTTCACCGCAGCTCTACCAGCACACGCTGGCCAAGGATCTAGCCCCAAGGTCTGCATTTTGACTCCTGATGCGATTTTAAGATCCCAGCGTAACCCCGACTACTGGAGCTAGCATGGGCATAGCAGGGAAGAACTTGGGACTTTGTCTTTTGTTTCAGATTTCTTTGCCAATCTTTTGCTTGTTCCTTCTCCACGTGCTGCAGTTTCTCTCCTTTCTCATGTCTTTTTTCATCCCTTGTACATACATTTTCTTCCTAACTGACAAAGGACACCACCCAGGGCAAAATATCACCCAGTCCAAAGTGCTTTAAATCCAAGCGCTGGCAGCAGGCCATCTTTGTGCGTGCTGACTCAGCGACACCTTTCCCTGCATTACAAAACACGCGTAGCATGCAAGTGTACGAGCCTCTGCCTTCCCCTTCGTCACGCGGGTGCATGGGGAGAAGGGGAATCTCACACTTAATGTTAGACAAAGCGAGGGGACTCTGCAATTTGCAAAGCATTTTGAAACAGCGCAAGGGTTTAGTAACCACCGCATAAACTACACAGAGCGTGTGCCTTCTGTGAGGCTGCTGATCACCGTGGATATTATAAATTAAAGGATTTAGTCATATGAGATAAGTTAATGGTTATGTGATAATCATCTGAAAAAGACTTAAGACTGGTTAGAGGTTTATTCTGACTCTTTGACGAATGAAATCTTACCGTGGTCACAGACCAGGAGCCTGAAGGCTCTTAGGCGATTTTTTTTATTATTTTTTCATCCTGTAGCAAGTACTGCTCGTGAGCCAAGAGCATGATTAGGATCAGTCCTGCTAGATAGTTTTTATTTATTTACCTCTCATATCCAAGGATCATAACCTCTATTATATAGGCGAATTGGCTGGACTTTTAGAAGTTCCATTATTTACCATCTCAAAATAATTACTGTATTCTGTAATTGTCCTTATAGAGAAATAAGGCACAATGCTTAATGCTTCTGCTTCAACTTTTGAATTTTTTTTCCCCAAATACAGGGGATAATAGCTTCATGTACACATAGGCTAATAAAAAATGCATCCTCAAGCCGCCACTGAAATGATGCAGAATATAAAAAAAAAAGGAGTTTTAAGTATTTTCTAAACAGCGTGTATTTAATCTGAACAGCGAAGTCAATACATCATCTCATCAGAGCTGAAGCACAGACAGCCACTACAGCCAAAAATGCCATGTTTTGTCATTCACTGACATGCATACTTCCCCACTGGGTTATTTTACCTGCTTCCTGGTCCGTGTCTTCCCTGTTCTAAGTTTGATGTATCTGGCTATCAATTCATTCCTACCTGAAACAAAGAAAAATTCATTATAAGGGACAAGCAGCATCACATCCATAAACACTATCAAAATACCACATTTAAATATATGAGTTCCATGCATATAAGGCTTATGTTTTCTTACACTTAGTCCACTTTTCCTTTGCAAACTATTTACCAGTACTTCTCATTGTTCATCAGTATTTCTCTTCCCTCTCCTTAACAGACATTTCATGTTCCACGTGAACTATGTGCAGAGGGCTATGGGTTCAGTGTTTTCCCACTGAAATCCTGCAGCTGTTTGCAGGCAGAGGCACCTCCTCGGTCAGCGGTGGTGCCCAGGATAATCTCTCGCTGAAGAACCACCCATCCCAGGGGCTGACACAAGGTCTGGGCTCCTCTGGTTTTCCTTCTGACTGTGCTGGGTGGCATTTGCCTCCCCCGCCCCCCCCCAGCCCACCTGGATCCCTGCTGAGAGGAGCAGCTGCTCTTGAGAAGGTCATGTGCCATCTGAGCTGAAGTGCCAATCACCCAGATGTTATGGTTTCGCATCAGCTTTTCTCCAAGTTCTAATTCTACAAGGAGGACAGCAAAATCTATCCTAGCTGCCAGGAAGCACTCTGCCTCCTCCACTGACAGAAATCACTGTCCCAGTTCAGCAGATTATCAATCACACCCTTAACTCTACGCACAAGAGCGGTCACCCTGCGGTGCCTAAGTTCCTGCTGCAGTGGGGCCAATCAACACGGTGGTTTGTTATTTAGAGCTCTGTTTCTCTTGGAAATGTATACTATTTCCAAGTTTCTAAAATGGCTATTTGACTCTTCTTCAGTCACACATTATGCTACCTAATACATACTAACATTTTCTTTCCAAATAATTTCCTTCCTAAATATTGCTGACATGGAAGATAACACAGTTTTATGTGGAGCCCTGTTTATTTTCACTGCATATTATGTTACTTCTCGATGAGTTGTAATAACTTAAATATACTTGTTCAACAAGTCCTAAGTTACAGTTATTTGCATTCAGCACAGGGGATAAGCAGCCCGTGTGTAGAAAATGAAAAAACTCATTTAGCAGCAAGCTGAAAATGGGAACGTTAAGAAAATAACTTGTCACCCACCAAGTTATTTTAAAGTGGATGAGTACATAAAGTTATTATATCAGCCAGGGACTCAAACTCTTTCAGTTTGATGCTGTGGGGGAGAGACAGGGAAGTTCTGAAGTAGCATGCCTGTGTCTGAAGGGTATTTTGTTGACTGGAAGATTGAACACAATTAGTCAAACTGGACCTTCATTTTCCCTTTTCCTTCTGTCTTCCCCTCTGAGCCTTATTTTACACTCTTTGTATCAAATGTCTCACGGCTCCCGTCTCTTCCATGGATTGTTTGCTAAATGGGTACTAGAATATGAAATATCAACATGTTTCAGAGTAGAGCTGTGTTTTCTCCGATTCCCTTTTTGTTTTGGTCTGGACTGTGTGCCAGGTTTCCCGCAACACGCCACTGTAATGGCAATGTGAGGTTTGTAACTCTTCAGCAGGTCTCTTCAGGACAAACTTCAAGAGGTAAATTTTGCGTAAGCAAACAGTTACACAAACAAGCAACATTTCTGCACACAAATGAGGGATTTCCGTATGCAAAAGGAGCAGCTAGTCACCTAATTTTATGCAAAGACCTTGTCTTTTGGCTGGACAGCAGTTCTGTAGCCTGTCGTGCCCGCAAGGTACTTGCCATTTGCAGTGAATAAGAGTCTTTGTGTTCAGGGGGTGAAACTAGGGAATGCTCAATCTCTGTATCTCTCTATATTCTCATGTTCTTTCTCATCATCCAAACAGTTCACTTCAAATATGGAGAATTAGTTTTCATAGTGGTGGCTGTCCCCCTATGTCCTTATGGTGTAACAGCAGCTACCTCACAGTGACAGGACTGCAAATTCACTTGCAGGTGTCGGGCATGGACAGAAATGGAGCTGCTCTACTCTTCACTAATATTAGATGGAAAAGTTCTACAGTGGAAAAATATCATACAGTTTGGGAAAAGGAACTGACAGAGAGGTCGAGAGCCTGAGGCCACGGCAACGAGAAGGGAGTGGAAAAGGTATACAACGATGGCACATCTTACTAAATGTGCTCTGGACAAAGGTTTTCCAAAACCTTCTTGCTTGGTACTTTTTATGCCTCTGCAGTGTCCCTTTAATGAGTACTAGGCTAGCAGACAGTAAAGAGGTACACAAAAATTTAAAGAAAAACAGGAAGATGCATTGCACCACCTGCCAACAGGGAGCATGAAGGGGTGGTAGCCTGCAAGAGCAGCCCTCTGTGATCCGGTGAGATTCAGAGATCACCATATTCCTGCAATCACCGGTATGACAGGTGGTATGAACATTTTCATATTTCTAAATGCATATTTTGATTTAATTGGGGAATGTCCCCCCTCCAAAAGTACCTTCTTTGCATATCTTAAGCACATGCATACATTAAGCACCCAGAATAGTTTTTTGGTGCAAAAAGTGTTGTCAGGTTGTCTTTATCAGCAGCTGGTGGCTCTGTGAGGTCAATGACTCTCTAAGGTGATGTAAAGTATGTGTTGCCATCTCTTGTCCCTCTGTCTGTACTGAAGATGTTTCAGATACTTGGTCACAGCACAGGTCACTCCAGCCATCCCTTGCCCATTAAGGCAGTCCCATGCAACCCTCAGCCGTAGCTGAGGAAGGAAGAGTTAAACCTTCTCATGGTTTCACAGTTTTCTTCCCAGTCAAGAGAGCTAAAAAACTGTTTTTAAAGGAAAGCTGAGATTCCTAGGCAGCCACTTGACAGGAAAAGCAGCTTTATAAAAAACACCAAGCACTGAAAGTCTAGACTGTATTATTCAAAATACCAGTCAAGTGCTGTCTCCAGTTGAGCCCCAGTCCATCCATGAAGTGCTTTGGCTTGAAGCAAGGCGGGGTTTCTCTAGCCGCTATCTAGCCCAGCAGGGGTACGACTAACAAGATTGTGGTTTTGCAAAGTGATCACTTCCCCTTAAGGTGAAGTCTAGCCAGAGCCTAGCTCAAGAAGAGTCAACAGGGTGGAATAATTTGACTTAACTTACAGGGAGGAGGAACTCTACAAGGAACCATACAAAGTGACCAAGGCAACAGCCTTACGTTTTCGTTACAGCCATGTTTTCAACACAGCAAAGAAGCATGCACCAGGTTTAGCCAGAGCGGAAGATACTGTAGCTTCATGAGGCTCACTGAATATCTTCTGCCCAGCCACAATGATCTGAAAAGACATAACTTCTTTTTTGGACTACCAAAAAGCCATGAACAGAAACATACGTGCTGCCTGACATATACAAGATAGACGTCCCTGAACAACAAGTTTACAGCTTTTATGTTATCTACCAAACACTGGTGCTCTTCTTTACCAACTCTGACAGATACTAACAGAAAAGATCCTATCTCCTGACGACCAGGGCTCAGAGAGGATTTTAATGAAAGGAAGGCTGAATAATCCTAAAAACACCCTTTCCTGTTCTTGGGAATGAGAAGGGTCTGAAACAAAAGGAGGCTCAAGGAACTTCTTTAATTGGCCACTAGAAACCTTAGGGTGAAAAATGCTCATTAATAAGTAGATCTGTTTTTCTCTAAGATGAGCTCAGCTGTGGAAATACTTTCCATACACGCCCTCCCTCACGCTCCCTGTCATATATATCTGGGAAATTGCCTGGCAGAAGAGAAGAGGTCAGGTTTATGAACTGTAAATGTTCATCTCCTTCTTCTTGTCATCTGCTATGACAGTCTCTTACTTTGAATGTTTTGGTTCAGGTATCAAAGAGAGGCGTGGGGAGGTGCCTAGTCAGATAAAACATCTTCACAGCACAGCAATCTTTTTCCAAGGATCTTGAAAGGATCAGGAGAGGACCACAACAAATACTTTATGTAGGCTTCTTCTTGTGGTTTGGTTTTTTTTTTTTNAGGACTTTAAAGGGATCGGGAGGGGCCCAAAAAAAATCTTTTAGTAGGGTTTTTTTTGTGGTTTGGTTTTTTTTTTTTCCTTTTAAATTCAGGCTTTATCTGTCATGCCCTTCTGTACTGTCAGTGCAATTGCAAACTATAATTCTCCCTGGACTGATGCTGAGGAAGAGGCATTTTACACAACAGAACATCTTTTTTAATCATGGCAGCAAGTAAAAAGGGGGTTCAGCTAGAAAACGGTGCAGGTGCTAGAAAACCTGCGAGGCTTCGTGGCGTGCCAAAGCCTCACTGTGGCCCCTCTGGGAGAACGGGGGGCAGCCCTGCTCCTGCCAACCAGCAGGACAGAGGCTCCCTCTGCCCTCCCAAACTACTGCCCCATCCCTGAGGAGCACCACCCTAAACAAGGGAGCGTGTGGTGATCCCGGACATCTCACAGGCAACATGGAGGACTGACATTTCTGCTCTTCTTATTCAAAATAAGTAGAAGCAGCTGCAAAGTGGGGAGGCTCCCACCCACCTCCCCCCGGGGGAGGCAGTTGTTGCTCTAACAGAAGGCCCTTGTGCAGAGAAGCCTCCCCCACTAACGTTATTTCCAAAACCAGCCTAAAGGAGGCAAGCATCAGCCCCCACAAAGGCCTCCACGAGGTTCCCTGGTGCCACCCTTGGTGCTGAGGGTGGGTTTGGCCCCACTCGCCGAGCATGGGCAAGGCCCCCGAAAGTGAAAATCACCCCGTGGGTGAATAGGACATAACCGACAACCCCTTCATGGGCCAAAAACAGCACCACCACCTCTGTGCAGGAGCCACCAGGCCACCACAGGCAGCTCTACCAGGACCTACGTGAGCTGTGGACATGCCCCCAGCCACACCGGGTCCCTTTCCCTGGGTCCCGGTCACAGGTGTCGCTGTTCAAACCCGGTCCCCACTGGCATCGGGGCAGCGAGCTGGCGCACCACGTCCCTGCAGAGCCGCCGGCTGCGTGGCGGGCGGGCGTCTTTATTTAGAACATTAATGACACAAATTAAACCTCCGCCCTCCCAGCTCCTAGTAATAGGCACCATCCAAATGTGATAAAAATAGACAAGTGTGGGAAATCAAGTCGGTTAGCAATTTGAAAATGAACAGCTAATTTTAAAAAGTTTTCATACTCAGCAAAATAATCCAAGTAATGACCAAGTAGAAAAGCCTATTCTTTGCAGATAATGGTGTACTATGAATTTCTCCAAATTCTACGAGACTGTGGCTTGAAATAGGCATTTCACATCCTTAGCGCAAAGTCTGGGGACAGACCTGCACAAACATTTCATCTCTCAAGTCATGCTCATGGCCGTATTTTCACCATGGCAAAGCTTTTCGGCTGGTTTTGGTAAACTCCATTTCTGGTTGCCTCTGCTCGAAGCTGCTGTGACAGCCTGGTGATCACAAAGTGCCACACAGGTGCCCAGGGGCCAGATCTGGAGAGCTAGCGGGAATTTTGCTTGATGAGGAGCCTGCTGACAAGCTCACTGCCCCTCAGGTGAGCGCTCTCCTGGGACAGCCCCTGTGAGTGGCACTGCTGTTGTCTCGCTGCTGAGCACGGGCCGCATCCAGATCCCATCCGATGTCGCAGCGGTCCGTGCGTGGACATCCTCAGTGAGGAAAGGCTGGTTTGAACATTTTCTTCCATCTGAAGGTGGCCATGGGGCCCTCGGGCGGCTGGGCTTGCAGCCCGCGGAGGAAGAGCTGCTCCACCGCGGCGCTCAGCCCCAGCATGCTTCTGCTCCATTTTGCTGGCAGAATATCCGGCTTTGGGAGAGCTCGCCTAAAATTTGCCAGTGCCACCTTCTGAAGACGCTTTAAAGCTAAATTGGCTAACAAAAAGCCTCTTGTAGATAAAAGAGCTCTGCAAGTCAACAACTGGCTAAGCAGTTTAAACCCCTAAGTAAGGCATCCTCTATTTAAACGTTATAGGCAAATCTAATTTAAGCTTTTAAAAATATTATGGGCAGGTGTTTAAGTCGTCCGCACACTGGGTTTTGCGAGGGCTTCAGAGGGGGCTGGGCGGCGCTTCCCAGGCGGGCAGCATTTTGTTCAGACAAGCTTTCTGCAGAAGGCCACGTGACATAGGCCAAATAAACAGCATCTGGGGATTTTCAATTACAGACCTTCACCCAGCATGCCTGCACTGTAATCTCTACCAGATGAGGCTCAGGCCTCACTATTTTCAATAATTCACACACTGTGTACACATAACATGACAATAAGGGCATTCATGCAACCGCCTGATTCGCACATCAAAGCTCCCAAATGGCCAGCTGTAAGCATGCTTACTGCTGAATAATTCATTCTTTTCACAGGCTTGAAAAAACGCTCAGCGGGAGTTGGCAAGCTTGTGTTCTTTCCTGTGTGGTATGCTAAACTCAAATTTTGAAAGAGGTACAGCCCCACTAAAAAGAGTCAGAGATCCAACTATTTAAATGTGCATTTGCAAGCTTTTGGATGGCTGCTCACAAAAAAAAAAAAGCAGCGTTACGTTTCCAAGTGGGTAGTGGAGATAAGATGAAATAGCCTACATGTTTTCTGGGGCAGGTGTTTAATAGAAATAAAATTAACTGTTTTCTGGGTGGCAAAATATTTTTTGCACATATTATTCCTCGCTAAATATCTTAGATATAGCAGAGGCATAATAGTTAACAAGTTCAGCAAACTTGAAATTTCCACATACTTAGCATAAATTTTCTACTATATGGCAAAGAGGGTTTTAGTTAAGACTAACACATATGAAAAAGGCAAACACAGAAACACCAGAGCTAATTCTGTAACTCCTATTTACTGTTCTCACAGATATGGGTTGAATACTAATTTCTAGATGATATTTTAACAACTCCGAATTTGCAGCTGTGTCTCTGAACATTTAGCTTGCAACTAGTGAGTGTTCCAGACTTTGAAAATACTTTGGCTTTACACAACAGAAGCATCATTTCTTTAGGAAAAAAAAAAAGGGGGGGGGGAAGGGTCTGCTTCATAATATCAAGTTTTCTTGACTGTCAATCAATGCCAGAACCAGCAGGATCAACTAGTCATGACCTCTCCTTAGAGCAAACACATGCTGCTTACCAGCTGTGGACTGTGTTTTTTACACCCTTTTCTCTATCATTCAGAATGGCTTCCTCCTAATCACAATAATCCCAAAAGTGCTAAAACATATCAATCGTCCTTTAAGCCCTGCCTACAAAAGGCCAGCCGTCCAGCCTTTATGGGCTTGTCCAACAGCAGCTGATACTTCATTCAACTACAAATCCAATTTAGCAGTTACAAGAGGTTTAGCATCACTGGAAAAATATTGGTGTTGATCCTGCACTCTTAAGTCAGCAAATATTCCTTTGCCATATTGTTTAGCTTTTTCTGCCATATTTACACTTCTGCTGGATTTCCCTGAATGACTTCAACAACAGCATTTAACCTCTGAACTGGTAATATTTACAGTTGATCAAACAGCAATTTTTAAAATATGTTTACCACAATTACAGAAACATAAGCCTATTTGTATTCCAACTGTTACAATTCTGAAAAAAAACCCAACCAACAACCCTAAAAGCAAACACAGTCATTTCATTCAAAACCATAGAGCACACTTTATGTACTAGTTACGCAGGATGTTATTTATTATAGCCCTTTGGGCAAGTTCATGGCAATTCTTTCACTTATGTATTTTTAATTGGCAAGTGAGCCAATGCAAACACTCCCTTGATCCCCCTCCACTTTTTTTTTTTCTGTTTTTCCTCTTTACGCAGCAGTATATGGGAGTCCCTGTCTAGGGAATTTACTGTTCCCTAGCCCAAATCTGCAAATCTGTGGGACCACTCAGTTTAAGCAGCCTTTAGTAACGGGAATATAACAGCTCCTCCGGCCCTGTGGAAGAGAATGGGAGCTGCTTTTCACTTGCTTTGTAGCGAAAATAATCAGCCTCAAACCTGCATCAAGCACAGGACTTCCATCTCTCTGCACAGACACTGGCTGGTGGGCCCGGGCTGCCCAGCTCACCTGCAGCCAAGAATGCAGGCAGGTCCCCACAGTCCCCCAGGGAATGGGGTGGGGGCAAAAAAAAATAACCGAGTGTCTCAGACCTGCTGGAGCTTGTTGGTTAACTCTGCACCGAGTCCTTCAAGAGCCAAGGCTCTGGCTCTGAATTTAGGTAGGGACCACACACAAAAGTGGCCATCCCAGGACAGGACCAGGAAGAGACAAAGACCACAGGGTTCCTAAAATGGCTTATAAGGGCTGCCTGAGTGGTGTGTGTGTGTATGCAGACACACACACACAAGAGTACAATAAGCCACTTAAGTATTATTATACACAAATTAACTGCTTGCAAAGTATACTGTAACTGGGTTGCCCAAGAGGACAGGGAAAAGAAAAGATCCAAGAAACAAAATAACCGAAATAATCCCTTTGGATGCTAATGAGCAAACAATTACAATGACTCATTGAAGTTATATCATAATGATACTTCCAAAGAAAAGAACTTTTGTGTATTGTATTAAAAAAAACAACAATAAAATGATCCCAGATTGAAGCAATACCACAATTTAATTTATACAGCAAAAGGGAAATGACCTAATAGTAGCACGGAAAGACATTCTCCTCATGTCAAGTCTTAACCTTTTGGTTTTTATCCCAGCTTCAGCTATAATGAAAACAACAAAAAAGACCCATAGACACATCTGGTTCAAAAGTCTTCATTGACACTAATGCAATGCATTGGATTCTGTTTGGCAGCTCTTCATACTGGGAAATATTCCACATAAGCAATGTTTATTAATTTTCTTCTTCTGAGTTTTTAAAAACACAGACAGAACATATTTCAAAGAGAGAGAAGACTGATCCAGAGATCTTTCTGAATATTCATTAATTAATATTTTGTCAGTGTCAGTTGTCTCAACAAAAGAAGGTTTTATAATTTACTCTAAGCCTCATTTAATTAAAATTTACATGTTACAAAAATACATGGAAATTTTTTGCTCCCTTGTAATTATATTATTTTCTACTTACTCTAAACTGTATTTTACTGCAACCAAAAATGCATTTCAAAACAAACAGCAATTTTTAGGCTTCAGAATATACAAAGAAATCCCCACAGGAAAAAAAAATCCCCAAACTTGACCTTTGCCATGTCTCTGGATCAGCTACAGATGTTTAGCAGATTATACAAAAACCTAGATGTCCTTAATCTGACATTCCTTTTTTTTCCCCTGCTATGATAGGAACTCCTAGTAACCTATCTGCGAAGACCCCGTGTGACTTCCACGTGTATACGTAATTGCTGTGTTATTTTCCAAGGTAGTTACAATTTTTCAGTGACATGAGCATTTCAGAAAGGAGAAGACTCTTACCCAATGCTACTGACAGAAAGTCTGATTTGGACAGGAATCCTTCAAATACACAGACAATGGGCTGGCTGACCCGTCATGCATGATGGATGAGTTAAGGGGATTAAAACCACTATTTGCATTAGAATAGATAAAAATTAGCAAAATAGAATTTCTCAGTAGGTGGCTTCAGTTCTGTTTGTTCTCTTAGGCAAGATGAAGTTCATTTTTAAAGGAATTACGGTTGTTTAAGTAACGCTCATTTGCAGAGGAGAAATTTTGGATGCCAGTTTGCTTTCTATTGTTTATTCTTTAAGAAATCCACTTTAACTATCACTACAACAGTATCCTTTTTCCTCCCTGTTTAATATTAAAACATTACACAACTACAATGTTCTAACCGCTTTAAACTGTCTCTATATCTTAATGCTTACATGTTTCTAAGCTGCATATACCCAAAAAAGTGTTTTGAGTTCAGAGAGAGATGATCAAAAAGACCAAAAAATTACTTTAAATTGTGTATTGATGCTTCACTGAGGCTCTGAGTACGAGCCTGTGACTCAAGAACTGCAAGAGGCAGATGCTTGAAATACTACACGTTTCTTTTGACTAGATTCATATTGCACCCAGTTATCGTACTTAAAAGACTCAGAAATGGCTGCACAAAGTAACATAACGAAAGACTTGCCTTACAGAACAGCATTATATTGTTTATACGATGTAACTTTGAAAGAAATCTGTATGAACAAGTTGGTGCACACAAGTAGGCAAACAGATGTAGAAACTCCAGAAACATCCATGGACCATCTCCCCTCACTCCTGCAGAGAGCAACCAAGATTTGTCTGTCAAACTAAGAGCTGTAAAAGTAACGGAGGCCCCGCTCTTTGTAAGGCTCACACATCCAATTTGCAGACAGCAAGCAGCCTTCAGAAAATCCAGCACATTTTTAAAAAGATGTCTGCGTACTGCCAAATATGTGTTTGAACTCCTCGCCTGTTTTAACAGTGGACTGCAGTCAGAGTGGTGATATATTCCGCTATGCCCTATAGCAGCATTAATAGAGAGCAAAGCTGAGGCATTAAGGAGGTAAATTTCTTCCACTGATGACATTACAAACGGGAAAAGCTGTGACATGATTTCTCAACTCAGCATTTACTATAATGAGATTTTAAGAGAGCAGGTCACTTCTCTCGCTCAGTGATGGGTTCTGGCCAGATCCAGAGGCTGTCTAGAACAAGTCAATGCCAAAGCCCGCAGCCGGGTACAGGATCCCACCACACAGCTCCTGGGGAGGGGGCATTCACCTGCAGGCGACGGAGGACCCTGTGAGCTGCCTTCATTTTCAGCTCCACAGACCCTGCGCTGGCATTTTGTGCAGCGCTCTGCACAAACTGTTTATTTAGCTTATGAATTATTTGGTGTCTGTGTCCCATGCAGTTAAGATGCTTTATTTTCACAGCAGGTGCAAAGAGGTATTTAAATTTGCATTATGTCCAGGGTATTTGGACTCAGTTTGTGTTAGATGACAGCTTCTGACAGCAGATGGGCCAAGTGGAGAAATGTTTGACCGGCATATGAAAGAGCTTGGGACACATCCAACACTAACCTTGGTTTCCAAGTTATTTCACAAGCACAAAGTAACATTTTGTGGAGATTTTATAGCTAACAATGTCATTCTAGCTACAGTACAATAAATATTTTGCTCCAATTACGAACCCACAAGAGAGACCCACAACATACTTGAGCTACAGGGTAAGTAATTTCTTGCAAACCTGGTCTCAAAACATGCTTAAAATTGGGACTCCTTTAACTCTTTTTTTTAGCCTAAAGAAAGACCTGTCCATACTTCCAGGTGTGATACGAACCTGTCCAGATCAGTTGCCCATTCCTGCCTCCCCGCTGATCCCACCTGTCTCACTGGCATTCGAGCTAAAGTGGAGGAGAAGAACGATATTCCCTGCACTTCTGAAGGATCCCCAGGGGGAGATCGCAGCCCAAGGGGAGAAAAAGAAACTTTAATGCCATCCTGAACTCAGGTATGAGAACGCAACACGCTGGTAAAAAACAGAAGATACCGCTGCTTATTTTGATGCTCGGCTACAAGAGACAGCAATGAAGAGCTGAGTAATCAAATAATACCACACCACAATGCATTTTTTTTAAATTTGGATGTGTTCCTCATAACGTACTCATTCATCAGAGTGAAAAATGCCTGCCTGACTCTTCCTACCCCTCTGTCCCAGGCTCTGCAGCCTCCAGCGACTCCAGCAGTCGACAGTATGTCCCAAGCAGTGTAAATACCATGTTGCTGATTTCATATAATTGAAAACACCCATTTGTGCCTTTCAAAGTCTGCAGGATTATCCTGGAGAACCATAAGGAAATTTTGCTTCGTGTATCAGCCAAATGCATTAGAGTCCTAACATTTGTAATTTTCTTTATAAATTATTTTACTTAAAGTTGTTGCATGGGAGGGCTCTTTTAAAAATAATTTTAAGGGATAGGACATGCCAGAGAACCAAAAGAAAATTACAGTTATTGATAATCTTTTTACCACTTATTTGTTTCTACAGTAAATCACTTTCTTTTGCTTCCCAGCTCATGCCTTTACTTTACATAACATTTATTAAAAAAGTGTACATTTGGAAACCTTTTCTCTGTTTGTTTTGGATAAATGAGTAATGGAGTGCAGACACAGTTTCATGATGTAATTCTTACTGCCACTTTCTTTAGGCCTGATGTGGTAGGAGAGAAACTTTACAGTCAGGTTGTTTTGTGGCTAAGTACTGTTGACGTGGGACTGGGAGAGGAGACTGGGCTTCCAGCAGCAGCTCTGCCATGTTTCCTTGTTGAATCCCTATACTCTCTTCACAGTTATAAAGGTTAGTTCTCTCAAAATCGTGGTGAAAAAGGTGCGTGACAGATCAATCCCACTTTCTACTTGGTGCGCCTCCCCTCCACCCGCATCCGTGCCAGCACGGTTATCATACTGAACAGCCTCAGTCACCAGTGGCTTCTAGTCCTGACAGCAACAGACATTTCACGAGGAGCAGGAGGACTTTGCTTCTCAGCTCCAACATGCCTCGCTGGGGGCTGCAGGCCCAGGGCTGGCATTAGGACAAAGACAGGGGGGACATGTCCCAGTGCAGTGCCCACAGCTAACGTCATTGGACCCATGATGGGTGCACTGGCAGGAGCTGTGAGCGTAGCAGCCTCATGCAGCAAAGAAGGAAAGCTTAAATACACACAGATCTGGAATTGCATTCAACATTTATTAATGCCACTTAGAGATTTCTACCCCTCAGTTTGCTCATGTGACTTTATCATCTGTTTAGTCTAACCTGCTGATATGGTAACCTGTAGTCTCTGGCGCATAAAATTATTTCATTTTTCCTTGAACGATGGCTCTTTATGCACTTTTCTCTCCCCTCTTTCAATGTTCTCTCTCCCTCTCTCTCTCTTTCTCTCCCCCCTGCCCCCCAACAGTAACGACAAGTAATAACAATTCTTCCTCAGCTGTTTCCAGGATAACCCTCCATCCCATACTGGTTCAGCTTTAAAGATCACTGCCCTTCTGCCCAGCCCATACCATAGTCTACCCTAATGAACGCACAGGCTGTCACACACCACGGGAAGGTTATTTTGCAGGCACTATTTCCTAATGGGCAAAGGCCCGAACAAGACTCCTGCATCTTATGTCTAACTTGGCCAGTGGCCAGATGGATGCATCTTGACACATGGAAAACTGCAGTATCGAGTGAGGGAGTGGTCCTGAGCATCAATGGTACACAGCTGAGACCGACAAACGAAAAAGGGTTTTAAAGTGTTAAATACTGTATAGTTGGTTTCAACCTTCTGACACTGGTACGAATTCAGATGAGTCCGTTGGCAAAAGGGTACTTCAGATCAGCGCAATGCGATCAGTATCCCCCTTCCTAATTCAAAAGTTTCTGCCTGTGCAAGCACAGAAATAGTCATCCAGTGCTTTGCTAAAACACAGGCAGTGTACAGAGTACTATACTGTACCTAAACCTCTGTCAAGTGCACCTGGCACCAAATTTCTTAGTTTTACAAACCTCCAAGCACTCTACTATATTTTGATCTTTTTATAGTATATGTATTGGTCATGAAGGCATTTTCACTGAGGCAACTGGCAAATCCATCCTGAGCCTGGCAATCGCACCAGTATCAACATTTTAGCGCACACTAGGTTTTTGCTATTAAAAGACATAAAGAAATGGTCATTGGGTCAGCCAAAGAAATTCCACCTGACACCAGGCAGAGCTATACCACATGCATGAAGAGATTAAGTTAGTGCTGCACAGACTTATCAAGAGTGCTTGCAAGAGTGACATCCCTTTCATTTTTTGTGAGATGCATATGAATGTACCAGTACTCACCCCTCCAGATGTTAAAATGAGCCACAGGCTGATTTTCCATGAGGACTGGTGGACTTGGTAGTGCTAGGTTAATGGTTGGACTCGATGATCTTAAGGATCTTTTCCAACCTAAATGATTCTATGATTCTATGACGTAAGAACAAGAAGTAAAAATATACTTACTTGCCTCAGAGGCTCACAAATGTTTATATGAAGCTATTAAAAAGCTGAGATTTAAACCGACACATTCATTTAAAAGAAAATGAAAGGTTGTTTCTGGTATGGCTGATGCAGTTACATGTTTTCTGTTGGGGGAAATTTATAGCCCCGTTATTGCTGTCAAGGAGGGTAGTGAGCCACAAGGATTTCCAGATGCCACGTGTGAAGTTTCTCATTTCCCTTACTATACTAAAGTACATTATCACCCAAACGCAAACAAGCTTTAAAAAGTATCTGTCATTAAAACATGTGTGGCCCCCTTGCCTGGACTTAAGAGATTTGGTTTTTTCTTTTCCTTTCCTTCCTTTTTAAGCCAGATGGGAGACCGTACTGCAGCACTCCCCAGGGGCCTAATACTGATCATACTGATGTCGACAGTAATACTTCGGGCTGCATCCCTACTGCACGCTGCACCCTGTCAGTGAGCAAACCTGGCTCTGCCAAACAGTAACATTTCACTTGTAGAAAGTCAGTCAAAGGAGTCGAAGAACTGCTGCCATGGCATTTCTCAGAACAGCCATAAGTGTGAAAACAGAGATTTAAAATGAACACAGAAGATAAAAGGAAAAACATGTTCAAGTTTCTCCTGTACCTGTAAATACAACTTGCTGCACCAGCAGACAGCTGAGGGACCTGTCCCACTGTATGGACACCAGTGAGGAGCAGGGACAGCTTCCTGCACAGGAGACCACCCTCGTATCTAGCAGTGTGTTCACGGAGATGGCAACCCCATGCCAAAAGGACATTCAAAGGCAAAGACCACCTCCAAGACAGCTTCAGCAAGCCTGAAGCAGAACGAGCTCTCTTATGGCTGTCTGGGATTGCTGTACGCTCAGGCGTGAGGCTTTCAAGTGGAAATGGGTGCAAAAGAATGCCTTGCAATTAATGACCTTTCCAACTCTTACTAGGGTAATGGTAGGAGAATTAAAGCTAGAAAATCTTTACGCAAAGGAGTGAAATTTTGTTCCCAACTGGATTTGTTTTAAAAAAAGAAAACAGAATTTATGCAAAGGTACAGCACAATGGTGCTGAAAAGAAGACAGAAGTGGAACCATCAGAAGGCTGATGCTGTATAGTCCCCACTGATTTTTTATTTATAGTGAAAGCCAGTGTCTCAAAGCAGGTGTTTTGTTAAATTATGCTAACCTGAATCTTTTGCTTAAGATGAAGACTAAATGTTGAGTCCAAAGCAGAGCTGTCCCTTCTGTCTCACATCTGGAAGCACACCAGCAACAAGATCTTGAGGGGGAGCAAGAAAAACAGTTTTGCTCAAAACCCATAATGAAACAGAAAGTCTATTAAGGAAACAGGGACATGCTGGCATCCCTCACTCCAGCTGGAGAACCTCCCCACTTCTATAGGGCCAGGGGCACAAAGTGGCACCTGTTTCTGAGGTACACTTGGCAGAATGAAGGCTGAGGAGAGCACTGTGCCAAAGGCAACTGAAATGATTGTATGCCAGTTTTATCACATAAGTTTTTGTCCATTATCTGAAGAAACAGTTTCCATGTCTTCAAATCTTTCTTATCATCCTCCCAAAGAGGGTATATACAACATAAGCCTCAGGTATCAAAAGAACACTCTTAGAATCATTAAAGCAAATCCCTGAAACTATGTTTCCTTAATCACAGACACTTGGCTTTCAGTTATGCTATAGCATTTTCTGAAAGTAACATAGATCTGAGTAACAAAAATGGTCACTCAGAAGCTTTCGTGCTCCACATCAATACCTCAGAAGAGAAGAACTGAATCTCAGCAACCGCTGTTAATAGCTGGAGACTGAGGGTGCAGAGTTTGATGAGACTGAAAATAGCCAACGCAATTATTTCCATAAACTTAAGACAAGTAATATGGACAAACACCTTTTCAAATCTATACAGGGAAAATCACTGCCTTGCTGTAGTATCGTGATCAAAGCTGAACCGCCTGAGTCTCACTTCTAGCTAAAGAAACTCCTCCAGAGTGCCTACCGCACCTGTCAGTGCTTGATACTCCAGTCTTGTTAAAAACCCGAGTTAATACATTGAAAACAAAAGTGTCATTACAGTGCTTTTAAAACGATCACTCTGACTTCTCCTTCATCTTTTCATTTCCACTAGATGAATTAAAGACTTTAATTAAAATGTAAGCGAATTTATAAAAGTTTTTAAAATTCAGTAACTCAGATCTTTTCATCCTTATATTTATTTTCTATTGTAACGTCTGCCATTATGGCAGGCTCTCTTTGCATCTTTTCCCATTCTTACCTGGACAAAGGGCTCTTTTTTGTTCTCCAGATAAAAAAAAAAGTGAAGATGTCAGACATTTCTATGTGCATAAGTAAGGTCTTTCAAGGTTGAATATGAGCTAAACAGCCTCTGCAGCTCTAAAAATTAGTTCACAAACTTTTATGCCTGAATTATTTTCTGATTCTCTGAGCACTGGAAATACTTTGAGTTGTGCGTCTGAGAAAGTGAATCTCCACAGAAATCAGATCTCAGTCTGTCTTCTTTCTGTACCTTCCCAAGCAAGACCCCCAAAGGCTCCTGCCTCCCTGCTGAGAGAGAGAAGTGTAAATATCCAGCTATTTGCACAAGAGAGAATGCAGTTGGACTTATCTACATCCACCGGGCAGGCACTTGGTAGTGTACGTACACACACTGCACAGGGGAGGCACAGGACCATGCTGTGGCAGGATCAAGGTCTTTCACTTGAAAATGCCTTTTCTTAGCCTCTGCCCTTACTGAAGAGCTGCCAGTCGTTATCCTCTGCCCACAGTCCATCCTGCCAGCATTATTTCTTAAATTAAGAGTTGTCCTTGCGTTGCTGCCAACAGCAGGTTTGAACAAGTACTTCTACGAGCAGCAGAACCAAGGAGGCCTGGTTTCCTATGGCTCTGCGTCCCGACAACAAGCTTTTGCATGGATTCTGGTGCCTCACCTCCCGAGGGCTAGGTTCAGCCATTCCCCAGCAAGATACTCATAGGGTCTCTCTCCCATCTATCCACTTCCCTGTTTTCAAGGAGCTTCAAAAGACCTTTCCTAAAGAGCATCACCTCTCCCTCCAGTTCAGTTAACACTGAGCAAAGGATTTGCAGAAGTGACTGGGGAGAATTGACAGGCAGACATTTGTGGACTGCTTTGGAGCTGTGGACAAAAGAAAAGTTCAAGAGAGAGAGTCCTGTTTTACTGTTGTATTCAAATTTGAATTTAAAGTTCAGCTGCTTATGACATTTGAACATGACTGCAAACTCTGGGTGAAGAAAATGCACCTCAGCCATCTAGATCCTCTATCCTTGTAGTAAGCGGTAAAGATCACAGGAAAAGAACAACAGAGACCAAAGTGGATCAAGAAGTTTTCCTCTGCAAAAAGATTTTCTCTTCTAAACTTGTAGTTTCATGGCTGTGCTTGAGCAGAGAAGATAACAGAAACCTGGGATAAAGGTCTTTATGCTGGAGACATTAGTGGACAAAAATAACAAATTCAATCCCAGTTCCTACATCTGGTCTTTTATATAGGTGATGTTTCACGTACTCAACACATACCTCTTACTAAACTTGGGTTTAAAATAGTTCAGGATTAAGTAGAAATTATTAATATTTTACAATGCCAAAACATTTATGGGTGAAGAGATTGAAGATAAAGTAGTTGAAGTAAAGAAGATAGAGATTGAAGTAAAACTGTTGACCTTATAACTTTAAATAAATGTTTATCTGGCTTTAGGAGTTGCACTAAGTTGTACTAACTATTATAATTTATTCCAATTTGAGAAGCTCAAAACCAGTGCAAATTATATAAATTAGGCATACTTAATCCCTGTGCTTAAGCCCCCTTAAAGTCAATCTTGTTCCTTGGAATTTGAAAGGTTTCATTGAAGGTGTTGTCAGTGGCATCTTAAGGTGTGTATATAATGAAGAGCTCGATTTTAAATACAGGGTTTTTTTAATTGCTGTCATAAAATAAAATACACTTCAAAAAAATCCTGTTCTCTTTCATATAAATGTCTTTTGTGTAAAATGTGGGAAGTAAAACCATCTAGCATTCAATACTGGGCTCAGTAGAACTCATTGGCCCAAAAGTTCAGCATTGCTTTCTACAACATAAAATCCAATACATCCAATAACAGATTACATTAAATTTGACCTAAACAGTGGGCAGGGTTCTTTATCAAGAAATAATAACCTTTTGCACAAAATCAGTATTTTTGAAGGATCATAATTGTAAAGTGACCTATGGAAATATAACGCCTCTTGTATTCCCAAGAAGATTACACTAAACCAAAGGATGGTATATGCTTACATCCAAAAAGGCAGAAGTACCTACTAAGCCACGTAGGAACAGGCCTCAAGTATAAACACCCAACACTTTTTTCAGGAACAAAGAAACTACGCCACTTCATCTAGGAACAGTCTCATCTGAATGTAGTTCAGTCTGTAAGAACAGAGAAGTGGACACATTTCACAAGAAACGGACATATTTCCAGAAGACCTTCTTTGGTCAAGATTTTCCCCTTTTTCCTTTATCAACCCACTCAACCTGCAACACAAACGCAGGGTTCAGTTCCAAAAAAAATACCAGCATGCTGAAGGCATCTGGAAGAGCAGTAAATTACTAGTAGATTGGAAAGATTGATTTGTGAAGAAGTTACAACAAAGTGGAGACATTGCAATCAGCATGTACGTCGGGTAAAGACCGAGTCTCCCAGCAATCTCTGAATGCCCTCAATTCCCACTAGCAGACTGAAATCAGTGGGAGCTCAGGACATTCAACAATTCATAAAAATTAAAGCAGGGCAACGATTGTTTTTATTGTTTGTTCTTGGCAGTACCCTCTAAGAGCTAGACGCTGAAGGAATGCGTGATCTATGTTGTGACAACTTTGCAATTTAGAAAGATTTAAGCAAAAGGGATAGGGTAGTGAAAAGGGGTGTAACAAGTGAATAAAGTGATCAAAGCTGAAGATGGCTGGCATTCTCTATTAATACAGCAATCACTGTATTACGGGTAGAGACTATTCCCAAAGCAGCTCAACCTACCTGTTATTGACATACTCATTTCCTACAAATCACAGTAAAAGTGCTTCTCGCATGCTTCAGAAGGCTGTAATCTAGAGGACTGTGGGTATTGTATGTGGAAAGGTTTGCAGGCCAGCTCCGGCACTGCATTGAACTCATGGGGGGATTGTGCAGCAGGACGTTCCCACTGTGGGTGGGAGTGAAAGACGCTGATAAACGTAGGTGGGGAGAGCAGCACAGGGGGCCAGAGGCTGCTCCGTGGGCACAGGCAAGAGTGCTGCAGTATGCAGTGTGAAGGAAGACAGCTGAGTTGCAAAACACAGAAGAGAAGCAGAAAGAGGGGTTTTTTGACATGACATGTGAGAATATACACAGAGGGATGATGTTAACAAAGCAAAGTTTAAATATTAAGCAAGAAAATACCTTCTGCATTTAAAACAAGCTCTGAAGAATGCCCCATGTTGAGGCACTAAAAACTGAATTGGGCAATGCACTAGAAAATATGCCCAGAGGAGGAACCTTCCACCAATTCTTTTTTTTTCCAATGGATGTATATTTAATATTGTCTTCCTGTATAACCTAAAAATCTACACCTATAACAGAGCCCCAGGTGGCAGGCACACCATAAACCATGTGATAGGCCTGCAATACAAATATCCCTGAACCAACCCAAACTCAAAAACCCTACAGTACCAGTACTGTTATTTACTTCGACTCATATGGTTTAGTTTTAAGTAGTCCTGCGAGGAGCAGGGAGTTGGACTCGATGATCCTTATGGGTCCCTTCCAACTCGAGATATTTTATGATTCTATGACTCTTTTCAGTCACATTCCTCTAAACCTGAGAGTCTAACAGCCACACCCAGAAGGCACTCCTCACTTATCTTTCTGGTTTTGTTACACAAAACAGAGTAAGAAAAGTAGGAGGTGATAAATCACTGGATGATTCCTCTTCAAGAACGGCTGTGGCAATTTAGTATTGTATTAACATCACTTTTCTTGTTTATCTTACTTTTTCTGACAAATTACACTTTCGATTTAAGCATAGACTCTGCATTTCTTATACACTTGGAATATGCCAAAATACTTCCACAAGTCATCTCCTTTGAGGGAAAAATAAAATAAAATAAGGACCTACTGTAAAAGCAAGGGGCTGTCTCACCTTTAACTTCCTTCTAATGCTTAACACCAGGCTTAAAATTGTACCATATAAACACACAGAAGCTGAAACACCACAAGCAGCCCTTCTACCTACTTTGCTTTACACATTAAACCACGATTCAAACAGAGTCCATTAAGGCATCTAAATGTGACTTACCACATGTGTTAATTGGGTGGGGGTGGGAAAAAAGACAACACAACCCTTGAATGTGGACATTTATGTATTCACATTATTCAGACCTTCTTGATGCCACAATCTCCCACTTCCAGTTTATAAATGTTTGATTTAAAATATAGCCATTTTATCATTTGTACCACATTTACCTCATCTTACCACTGTTCTGACTGGATGAGAAGCTAATGTAGCCTACACTGTCTGGTCAATTATTGCATGGACACCAGGGACCAATTAATGCCATCCATAAAAGCCTGAATCATTCTGTCAATTAACTAGAACTAACTATGTCATCAGATATATTACTGGTGAGCAAGTCTATTTGGTTGCAATATGTCTTGAAGGAGAGCAGTATCAAATGAATCACAATTGACTTGGACAACTGCTAGCATAATTTCAGAAGATGAAAAGACAAATGTGGTAGTTATTAGTGGTCCCCTGAGGAATTACGGCCAAGCAATTGTAATGTGCTAAGACTGTACTAGCAGGTGCCCACAGCACAAATCAGGCAGAGGGTTAAATCAATATTTTCAATTTCTTAGGATCAATCCAGTGTTTGAACAAGATGGAAACTTGTTAGCAATTGGCAGAACGTGTAAATGAAAAGTCAAACTTCTTATTATTTGTTAAAAAGGAATCAGTGCTCTGCATCATGCCCTTGGCACAAGGTAATGCTTTCATGATCCAGTTGCTTGGGCATTCACTAAAAATCTAGCAGTTCTTAAATTTTAATAGAGTGCAAAAGGTTACTTTAATACACGCTGAACATTCAAGATCTTTAAAAATGATTGAAGTGTCAATAGGAAAGTTTTTGAGCTGTGACAACAGCATAGTTATTAATGATTAGTGCAAGAAGCAGAAGAAACCTTGATCGCTTTAGGAAAGTCTCACCAGGAATGCAGCTTGACATCTTTGGTACAACTTCATATTTATTCTGTTTCATACAGAAGAACCTTAGGATCATTAAGTGACCCCTTCCCAATTCAACAAGAAAGAAAAGAGTGACCTTACAAACTGATTTCATTTATCACTGCTGGGTTTAAAGATGCCTATAGCAGGACCTAAAGGGTTGGCATCATATTCTTTAGTCTTAACACAGAGGTACCAAATGCACCCTTGTATCTTATTATTGTTTTACAAAAAGAAGTCTTCAGCTACCCTGACAATCAGGTGAGGTTTGGATAATACACTTAAATTTGAGCTAGGGAAACATACACTTAAAATGACACCTTAGAGAGGGCACAGCCAAATCTCTGGGATTTGGAAGCAGAAAACTGGCAAGTAACATTATTGTACCTGGGAAACCCAGGTGATGACAGGGAAAGCTATTTCCGTGATGCACACCCAACTCTTTAAGCCCATTATTTCAAACAGATCAAAAATATGAACCATTTTTCATATTCTAAAACTAAAGCAATTTTTATTAGGAAAACAAAAAGAAAGCCCTGATCATTAACTAAAAAGAGGAGACACAACAAAACACAGTTTTGAAACACATACGCCTAAAGAAAGCACTATGCTTCAAACATGAATATGTTTGGCTGGTATAGGAATTCTCTGTATTGTCTTCAGTGTTTGGACTTCAACTCATGGGCACAGACAAGTGAAGAAGTAGGTGAAGCTCCTCTTTCACAATTGACAGGGACAGAAATAACGGTTTTAATGTTCTTTGTTGGCTGTTCCTTAATTGTGAAGATAACAATAATTACAATATTGGAAAAACGTTTCATCTGACTGGAGTGCCTTTCATCCAAAGGATCTCAGAGCACTCTCAGCACCAGAGCAGGGAAATGATCTCTTGCTCAGCATATGGTCAACCTGTGAATTCACTGCTAGAAAGTTATTAGCAACACCTCTATTGCTGCTGCTTTTTAAATAATAGTTGCAGCCTTCACTGATACAAATAAACACAAAATAATAAAGAGCACTTGACCTTCAAGAAACTGCAAACCTTTTTAAAGCTCTACATTAAATGCTGCAGATGAAGCAGGAGATATTTCTTCTTTCTCAGCCTTTTCACAGGAAAACAAGGGTGCTGAGCCAAATGAAATAAAAAAAAATCATCAAAGCAGATTTCCCTATTTCAGTGTTGGCCCAGCTAATCTATTATCAATGTCTAACTCACTGAAGCTTTGCCTGATTTGCACAGTACATTTGTCAAGACCTTTTTCTCGATGTACCTTTAACACTATATGGGGGGCGCTCCACACCACAGAGTGTTGGGTCCAGTGTAAGACAAGTACGATAAAACTATGGGAATGCAAAACATCGCAGTAATCCCTACTAAATTGGCTCGTATTAATTACAAAAAAATAAGAGAAAGAATTCATTATAGTTAATGATATAGTTATTCTTTGGAGAATAATGCAGGGAAGATAAGCCCTTTAATTCAAGATACACAGCCAATAGATATTTTTCTTGCCTAACTCCTCTATGCACTGTGTATCAGTAACAACGTGTGTTTTGGCTCCCTGTACACACCCTCAGGCGAAAACCATTAGCTGGCTTTATGGAGCATACAGCGTACATGTACTTCCTTGTGTTGGACTGGGGGAGCTTGAAGAACCTACACCTTTAAGAAGCACAGTGAACGAGCGCAATCATTTGAAACCAAGGTTCAGCAAATAGGAGACAATAAAATATGGAGTAACTTGAAACCAGCCCACACACTGCCCAAGAGAAATCTCCAGCTTGTCTCACTCTCAGACACACCCTTGCAGCTCTTCTGGAAAGCTGTGCCCTGTTTGCAAGACAAGGAGCTAATTGATTCGATCGTCTTCTGTATGCGCAACTATAAAATAAAGTGCATAAAGAACAGTGCGGACATACAGCTCAGCTGACTGCATTAAAAGACTCTGCTGTCTAACAACGTGCTGATCACAGAACAAGCACCGCAATTGTTCCAGCCAGACGCCACGGGACCAAGAATGCATAATTTCAGTACTTGTGTGTCCAACAGTAGGACATATTGGCAGCAGAATAGCAAACCGGCTTTAAGTTCAGCTATTGTTAATATTTTTCTCTACCATCTACAGAGTTACCGAGGCAGTATAGAAGGGGGCTGGTCCATCCTCCGCCACCAGCTCACACACCTGCCAGAACACCTCCTCTCCCTGCACACAGCAACAGATTTTCGTCCTCACAAAGTGGAATTTTTGTTCCATCTAGAAATTAAACTCTTTAACTTCCTCCGTAACAACCTTTGAGCTGGGGTTTCCGCAGTCAGCCAGAAACCGGAGAAAACAAAGTCAATCTTTTCAGACTGAAACTGATATACCACTCAGTACCTCCATTTGATTTCTTTTACAGCGTGATTTATTTCACAGACTTTCTGGTTCTGACTCAGTAAAACTCACCAGGCTGGAGGTAAACTCTGACACTGGATCTGTGCAAAAGTTCCCAGTGTTGCGAGGGGAGGGTCGTCTGCCACAGAAACATAAGGAGAATACCTCTGCTGTACTCGGCCCAAGGTGATGGATGTAAGGGCTCTACCATTTCAGTTCTTCTGAACTATATGCTTAAAAGCAAAATGGGATGAGATGCATCTCAAGCAGAGCAAGAAACGTGCTATCTTTGTATTCATGTGGCAATCTTTCTGCTAAGCAAAGGCATCAATCAATTCCACTAATGATGAAAGGGAGAAATTTTATGTCAGAGCCCATTCTGCAAACTCTGAATTCAAACACTGCTCTTGGATCTCAAACATAACAGAACTTGCTACTACTTAAGAATGAGCTATATAAAGCTGGGTATTAAATGAGTCTAAAAACACAAGGCTCGTGATAGCTTTGAAATGTTATTTTTTCTCCAGAAATGATGATATGAAAAATATTTATAATACATACTGCTTTTCTGTATGAAAAATTGTATTGAAAATTCTGAAAATCTAGGAAAAAACATACGGCAGGAACATAATTCTAAGCAAGCTTCCACAGTCATTAAGCTTCTCATATCAGTTCTTCTGGTTTAAATATGGAGTAATTTCACCAAACAGGGCAACAAAGTCAAACTGGTGTAAAACTGGGGTCTGTCTGAGGAGAATCAGCTCTAAAAGATTTATCAGATTCCACAGATTTTAGACACATAACTTACAAACCCCACAAATGCAAGTTAGTGGGGAACCAGCAGTTCTCTACCAGGTACATAGGAGCTATGATTTTGGTCAAGCTAGAAATTAATTTCCGGGTCTTGGCTAGATAAATTGAGCAAATCAGAAAGATGATAACGAACTAGTGAGCTCACGAACCTCATGCCCTCTGATTTCTGACAAAACCAACAAGAAGCAGTACCCTGCCAGGCGTCCCTATGGACTTCAGGACAGGATTTCACCTCAGGGTCTCACTTGTCCCTGCCCCACAAACGAGTGACTTCTCCTGAAGTCGCCAGTAATGCCATGATTCAATTCAATCAAATTCTTGCACGCTATTAAATTCAGACAAATTCTTTCTGGAATAAAGGCAGGATTCAAGAAGCACATCACAGAAGGAAATATTTACATGTTGCATCTGATTTCACACTGGTTTAAGTTCATTGAATTCAAAGGACTTAGTGACAGTTTGCTCATAAAAAAGTGACCCTAAGTTTTTCCTTTCCTTACCTCCTTGCGCAAGCCCCAAGCCCTACACTAACAAAAGATAGCAACCCATACAGTCAGCCATACACTTGATACAAGAACTTGAATCTGATCTGTTATTAATGCTCTTGTCCTTAACTCGTCTTTAGTATTCACTGATCTTTAACACACCGGAGGTCTGAGTCTCCTCCCATCCCCCATTTTATGACTCCATAACTTTGCGATGCCTCAGAACACCCATAACGAGCCTTCTTCCTTGTCAACCAGCCTCACAGACCGACTTCTTTTCAGCTCCTCTGATATCAACACGATCCATCTGGATCTTGCTACAACATCTGAGTAGGGCATTTATAGAATAACAAGTCAAGGGGACAGAAAAGGCAGAAAGCAGGATTTCTCTCCAAGGCTGGAATGTGGCACACCTGCCCTCAACTGTCCCTTAAGAGGGGATGAGGCAACCACCCCTCAGGTGAGCTGGGAGAGCAGCTCCCCTCATCGCAATAACCAGCAAATAGGTCTCCACATTAACACCCAAAAGAACATTTACAAAGAAAATAAAGGCAAGATTCTCAAGTCTGCTGCTACACGTAATCTAGTATTTCTCAAATTTATTATTATTATTTCCATCATGTCACCAGTATATTTCTGCCATGTAAAAAATATGATCAAATAAAAAGATTTAAATCTTTTCTTTCCAGAATTATGTGCTTTGAAAAGCAGAATCACAACTCTGTACATTGTTTCTTCAACTAGAATTTCTCTCCCATAGTGCTGTGAAGTAGAGAAGAGTATTTTACCATGACCTGTTAATGTTTTGCTTGGATATGGTGCTGCCGTTAGCCAAAACGGAGGGCAACAATAGTCCTGACTGATCATCACTCCAGAGCAGACACCAGAACCAGGAAAATCATCGCAACTAAATAACAATACAAAACTAAACGCAATCACTTTGTGATTAATTTTATGTCATACATTTAATTAGAATAGTCCTAAAAATGTATCTGATTTTTTACAATTCAAATCTAGCATGCAAGGTCAAAATGGAACCCAGTGCATCCTAAACTTTGCTTAAAGAAAGAAAAGGAGACCTCTGTAGTTTTTAAATCAGTTGAGAACTTATGCTCCTGCGTAACTGATTCTGAACCCTGCATAATTTTGTTCAAGCAGATAAACTGAACAAATGCACTCAGTATACAAATGCTGGTTAATGTTTATTTTATTCACAAGGCAGTGTCAGATTTAAAAAAATGTGTTGCAAATTATTCCATGATGTTGATGAAGATGTTGAATTGCTGCATCATGTTGATGATGTTCTGTAAGACAGATGTGTATAGCCTGCGTGATTTAGGCTTAGCATAATAAACATTATATTTTTATGTTAGATCAGAATAAATGAGTGAAATCTATTTTAAAGCTATCTAAGGCAATGAAGTCATCTCCCTAGACTTATTCACAGAAATATGTCCAATCACTTTTGGACTCATGCAGATTTTATGTTTATACAGAAGAGGCGACTTCTTGCTTAAACTGAACTTTGCATAAGTTAAATCCCTGGGGAAGAAAATCCATAATTATAGGTGCAATATCATTCACTGAAGAACACAGCTTTTCAAATTTAATTATAAAGCCTAAACGTACTTAGCTAATCGGATCAATTGCAAGTCACTAGCAAAGCACATTCTAATTTTCAAGACAGATGAAATTTTGCCACCTCTCAGCTGCTGTGAGAGCCAACGTCAGGTGTAAAGTAAGATAAACCAGACAAGCATGTTTTCCAAGCACCACATTACAGCAAATTTTTATGACTGTGTTTGCAGAGATGTTCTCTGCAGATCTTTGATTTGCTAAGGCTGGTTTTATCTTGCTGAGCCTCTGCTGAGCAGCAACCATCCTTTTGAGGAGGCAACAATCCCTTTTTTGACAGGTCCCATCGTCCTTTCTTGCCCCAGGAATGCAGCAGGCCAGTTCTCAAAATCCTCTTTACGAATTTATGGGGGCAAAACTGAAATTCTACATATAGAAACATAGCTGAAATCTCAAAATAGCTCCTAAGAGGTCCTGCTCCAGACCATAATTGCTGAGCTTACTCTAACAGACCTGGAGCAGAGATTGAAGTAAAGTCTTTCTTCAGGCACTTGCTCCAGCAACATGGCTCTGCCACCATTCTCCTTCCACTGCTGAGCTGGGGAGGCTATAGTGTCAGTCCAGCTCTGTGGGATCTCTATGAATAACCAGCCACTCACAACAGGAAGGCAGCCGATGCATTGTGACTCTGGATCATCAAACCCTTCTGGCTTCCTTTATCTTCTCTGTAACATCAACCCGTTCTCTTTTCTGCAACAGTGAGTTCTTTCAGATGGAGACCACCTCCTCCTTGTCACTGCGCAGTGGTTAGTATAATGAAAAATAAAGCCTAGAGTACTGCGAGACAATCATATTTTCAATGTTCCGGCTAGATAACAAGCCATCAGACCGTGTGATATACGGCATCTCTCTTCACAGGCCTCTCTGGTAATTCTGTTTTGGTTGCACATACTGTCATTCATATGAATGGGCTTGAGGGTACTCTGGGCAAAAAAGGCAAAATTGAGCCCAAAACAAATGGTTTGCAAATGCTAAGATCAATACTGCAGTCAGTCTACTGTAAATAGAAGGCAAAAATTAGCATGCACAATAATTGCCAGTTTGTGTCATGGTTGCATTTCCTTTTATTGCAAACATCATCTTAAAAGCTCCTGATGACACAGCAGTTGCAAAATGAACTGCTCTAATCACAGCACACTCTCAGGTTGACACAAAGGCACTTTTAAAAGGAATTAGTATTGCATTATAATTACATAGCTATAATATTATTTATTATTTGCAATATTTGCAGTTACTCTGAGGTCTCAATTCCATGGTACTGGCTGTTTAAAAACACAGTTTCTCAAAGAGCTTGCTTAGCACAGAAAATCAGAGACAACAGGTAGATATAATGGGCAGGTGAAAGGCACAGCAGAGAGGTAAAAATAGCCTGGCAGCTGTGCCAGATAAAGTAACCAGTATTTTCCTCTTTTTAAATAAAATTTGGCACATGTAGGGGCAGGCAAATTGAAGCAATTCAAATGCTGCCAGAGCCCTATCGACATCTATACAGTGTGCTGCTTCTCTATGAAAAAAAGAAATTTCCTCTAAAACACTCCACAACCTCCAAGGACAGGGAATGTGCCCGTCTCTAATCTCTAACAAACAAAGGAAGCCTGGGCTGGGAGAAGAGCACCGAGAAGCGCGAGGATCCCAAGGGAAGACAAACAGGTGGACAACGAGGAGCAGAACAGCAAGGAGACCGCTGGTTGTACAAGAAAAACACTGAAGAGCAATATGGTCCCATGTGCGTGAGATAGGGTGCCGGGCCTGGCCAAAGCCTGTCAAGGCCAGCGTCTCACCCGTGAGTCGAGGAGGACGAACATGGGGACAGCTCAAGAGAGTTCTCCCAAATTCAAATAACTTGCAGCAAAACAGTGTCCCTAGCCAGAAGCAGTGCCTCTGGATGTAACATGGGATTCTTCTCCTGTCCGCTTGCTTTCTGACCCTACGTAAGCATTTAGCTTCCACTATTATCTTCCAAAGAGTTTCATAGCTGAACTAGATCTTGTACTGAGAGTTGTTGCCTTTTGTTTGTTTTGATCCTCTCACCTATAGCTTGAATTGCTGCAGAAGAAGCAGTGAGCAGCTGCTGCTCATTCACCTTCTCTGTGCAACTCGATTTCACAGACTTCGACCCTATCCCCCTTGAGTCACCTCTTCTGGACCGAAGAGGTGCAGTCCACTGAGTCACTGCTTGTGCTGAAGTTGTTCATAGGGAAGTTCTTTGATCCTCCTTGTTACCCTCTTTGAACCTTTTCCAGGTCTGCTGCTCTCCTTTTTGAGAGGGGGAACTGAAGTGCACAGAGTACGCAAGGCTGCCTTGGCTTCCAGACACAGCAAACTTCCTCAATCCTGCAGCACCAAGGAAAAGCCAGACTTCTCAAAAAAAATTCTGGAGCGCTTTGTGCAGTGCTGCCACAAAGATTCTCACTTCTATCACCTAATAAAATTTAAGGCTAAAAATCAAATAATCACTTGCCATTTTCATTTCCTCGCATTTTTTTTGCTTACTTGCAAGCATGGGAACATTAGTATGGACTGGATTTTTTCAGTTTTTGAAACGTGTAGTCCTCTTTGATGTTTTATGGACCTCCAGACATCCACAGACCACATGCTGAGTAACACTGCTGTTCAGTGCTTTAACAAACAAACAAACAGGAGTTAAGGGGACAAAACAAGTTTGACTCAAACTGCCCTCTACGGTAGGACTAACTGCTCAGGAATTTTCTGTATATATTCAAAACCACTTACACATAATCTGATGCTCATTTCCCATGCTATAAATTCACACGTGTACACTTGAGTGTGGTTCACTGTTTTGGACCTGAGGCAGGAGAGAGATTAACACTCCCTTGTGAGGATGCATCTTAATATGGAGGTAAACCCAAGAACCACAGGATTCATAGCTAGTTCAGCTATGAACCCCCAGACACAGCATGAAGAATATGGCCAAAAGCCTGTGAGAGACATCGTGCCTGTTTTTAGGGCAAATACTAACAAACGTCAACTATTTTCTCACAGTAGCTGACCTATGTGCAATTTTTTATGACTCATTGAAAACTTGGAACAGCTGTAAGAAATGGTCAGTAAATTTAAGCAAGACCAGAGTGGATCAGCAATTGTACTGAAATAAAACTTCACAAACCTGAGTAATAAATTGCATGAGATGCCCATAATGGAAGGTTCGAGGCTGCTGTTGCAAAGGATCACCCATGAAGACGGAATCACTGGACAAGAGACAAAGTCAATATATTCCTATGGATTTACCCATTTTATTGCTTCTAACTAGCCTTGCCTAACTTTGTAGATCATAAGCTGGAAAAATTCTGATTGGAAGAATATGCTATACCAGCTGAAAATTTCACATTTGCTTTAATTTATTACCAACTGACATTACAATTCCAGCAATTCATAAATTTTCACACTGGTCAGCAAGCTATGACCTACAGGGAAAATGTTATGCTGACCTCACTGCAACAGCAATGCTAAAACCTAGAAGACACAGAGTTATCAGTATTTTAGCAACGGCGTTTAGATGGATTCAACTAGTTGAAAAACTAGTATGATACTCAAAGGTAAATGTTGGAGTTGTGAAAAAGAAAACGATTGAGTCCATATGTTGTGAAGAAATACATGGGATAACAGCTCCTTGGGAGAAAGGCTGCAGAGACTAAATATGATACTTACAATCTACATATCTGAAGATTATAAATAGTTATTTTATATTATTTAGACTTGTCGGTAGATCTAAGGAAGCCACAAAGAAGTAGTTTATACTGAGAGAAAGTCTGGTGACAGAAAACAATCCAAACAAAATCCCCAAAACTCTACAGTGGAGGATATGGCAACATTTTTAGCATTTTATATCATGTAGTCCCTTGGAAACATAAGAACTCCTATTTTGTCTCAATCAGTAGCTCACCTACTGTTTCTGTCAATTACAAGCTTTAGATGTTCCCAATAAGGTTGAAAAACATGACAGAATAACTTGCCCACAGCTTATTCTCAGTTTGTAACATGAAGAATATAAGTTTATATTCCTTATAAAATGTTTATTTCCTCTAACGCAGTTGCATGTTCTTACTATCTGCCTAAATATCTGATCTTCCCTTGTATCTCACATGCTACAGAGCCATGGTACTGAAGAAGGACCTGCATTTCCCAGGACTACCACTGGATCCTTTTCAAAGAAAATCTGTTTCCTTCCAGCTCTACAGTTCAGCAGTTAAATCCGAAAGAGCCCAAAATATTTATGTGCACATGTGACTTGTTTTCATTAATGACCCAGGTATTCCATTCTGCAGTTCCATTTTGCACCTACAGATGCAGTTTTACTGACTTGGTGGCAATTAAAACTAATTCCTGCCTTTTTTTTTTTTAAATTTTATTTTGCATTTATTTAACTCACACATTAAATTCAATGGGGTTACTCCTATAGAGCTATTCTGTTCTGTCTGTCCCAGAGGCAGAAGAAGAGAAAATGGGTGAAGATGCTCAGTCATGCCTGAACACCCTTTAGTCCATCTCCAGAGCACTGCAGGAAGTAGGAAGGAGACTATCAAGCCTTCCCACCCTAAGGAGCCACATGGCATCGCCACTGTGGGTGCTTTATTCCGAGTGCACACTGACAAACATCAAGCCATAAATAGGGATGATATTTCAAATCAATGAGAACACAGACACATCCAATAACAAAATAGCCATCCCAAATGACAATTAATTAAACGCCACCATCAGAATTGTCTTTGGGTACTGGGGGATAGAACCATCCTCATGAGCTCCTGGGTGTACACAGAAGAGGGTGAGAAGGGAACTGTTGCCCACTTGCTCCCAGTGAGCCAAACCCCGGAGGTGCAGAGAGCAGGAGCACCCAGCCCATGCTCTGGCAGTGCTGCAGGTCTCCATCAGCACGCCTGACCCTGGCATTTGCTGCAGGGCTGAGCACCCCATTCCCCTTTCAGGAAGGTCTATACATGTTTAATTATAGGCATGTGCCAGGAGGGAGCTCAGCATTGAGTTTCCCCCTTTCTTGCCTTGTTATATTTGCAATACTTAATGTTCCACAATCGATTACATGCAATCTGTACCAGCTGCAGATTCACTTTGGATGTAGAGGCAGTAAAATTACAAATGCTCAGGCCACTGGTGCAATTCACTGAATATGTTTGGCAAGACAGAAACAAAGAATTAGTGCACTGGAGACTAACCTTTCAGGAACACGACAGGTTTACTCTGAGCATTAATTCTGAAAGGAATGAGGTTGTGGTTTCAGTTCAGTCTTTAATAGCCTTCATCATAAAAGCACTACAGATAATATCCCATAATCAGTGATTTCTGATCGGGAGAGTCCAATAAGCAATTTTCCAGCACATACTGGAACTAAGCTACTGCTGTAATCTGAAAAAACAAAAAAAACAATGCTCCAGTCTACATATATCAACAGAAAACACAGGCAAAACAATTTAAATATTTTGGCTGTCGAGCCATTTGAGGGTCTAGCCACATCTTCCATTAAAATTAGCATCCAAAAGCCCCAGTTCTGCTTTGGAGCACTCACATTTAGAGTTTTCTTAGTGTGTACAAAACATCATCTTCTATTGTTGCTTAGCAGTGGTGACTCCCTCACTACCAGTCTTGGTCCAGAAAAGTAAAAGTATTCCAATTTAATGGAAATTAGTTTTTTATCTGTTCTGTTGGAAAAACTGTTGGAAAAAACAGTTTGAATTAAAATCAGTTCAGCAGGAAAGTTCCATTTTACATCCCCTCTTTAAAATTAGTGTATATGGTTATTATTAATTTCTGAATCACACTATGTGCTCTTTCCTACAATAATTGCTAACTGAAGTCAACAGCAGTACTGTCATCCATTTTAATGGGCTGGGATCACGCCACAGGACACAAAATAAAGACACTTCTTGTTTCAAAATGCCTAGGATCAAAACAAGAAAAACACAAGAGACACACTGGGAAACCCAGAGGGATGAACGACTAGGAATTTAATTTCTCATTTATTGCTAATATTATTGTTGACTTGCTTGTTAATGTAATGTAGCACTTGCATTAAGGGATCTGTGTCAGAGTGACCCACTAATGATGATTTGTATCTGCTGCCAGGATAGGCGGACATAGAAGAGACTGTTTCGGTGGTGTTCAGGGGCTATTTCCCTGTCATTTAGGGGATTTAAAGCTCTTAAGCAGTTACAGGCTTGTTTATTTTTTAATAATTAGAGCTGGCTGTATTGTAAGTCAAAGAAGACAGAGGTAGGATAAGGGGCCTCTGCTATCTACAGTGCAATCGCAGCACAAAGGAGAAAGCAGGAGCTACAGGGCTGTTTTTCTTCCCCTCCACACCAGGTGGGGAGGGTGGAAAAGCCTCCTCATTTTCTTGCGCAATGCCCCAGCCAGCACAGCTATGTCCCCCTGCAGGTAAAGGCATCTCCTCATCACCACAGGATTTCCTAAGCCACAGCTCTCTCTGGCTGTGTGTCTGGTGTTTATTCCTCGTGCAGAACTGACCAGACCTCCCTGCTGTACTTTTTCTGTGCAGCTGCGTTAGGCACCATCACTAGCTGTATACTTGGCCTCGTGCTCACAAAGCAACCGAAACAGTCTGCTGGAACTGAGCTGCCGCAGGAGCATGCCCTGGAGCAAGGAGCTCTCTGCTTATAAATATTATATTTTTTGTGCCATGCTGACACGTCATCTTGGCTTCCAGGTTAGCATGGCCAGTGCTGTGAAGCCCTGGCAGCAGATTAAGGGCGGTTAGGGAAGGGACTGTGGGGGGAGAGGGGGGAAAAACTCAACTTTGCACAACTAAACTGGACCCAAAATCAGATCTAGTGAAGCCGTAACTATCTAGCAAAAAAAAGCCCTACAGCTGATACACCTTATCTAAAGAACAAGCATCAGACAGTGGCAAATGCCCTCTTTTGCCAGAACAACCTGCATTCCCCATGGAGGGCTCATCAGCACAGCCGTACTAGCAAACCTCTCGTAGCGCACACAAGCCTAAAAGAGTCACAGGGATACACCTCCAGCTCAAGCTTTTCAATACGCCTTCCACCAAATTTATTCTTTATTAGGGGTCACTGATTGTGATTGCATAACGAAAAGCACAAGGAGAATACATACTTAGAAACGTCAATTTGTAAGACAAGGAACAACCAGCTGCTTGTAATGGCAGGCATGGACAGATGCACAGGGAAGACTGCCTTAATACCAGTTTGGTTTGGTTTTGTCTGGTTGCTTTTCGAAACAGTATACATACTATTCCACCTAGGAAATTGGTATCACTTACCGACGAAATTTGTAACCCTTTACTACAGCAAGCATTCATGGGCACAAGCGCCCAAACAGAATAGGCTGATTAAAATAGGCAGAACACAATTAAAAATATTTGAGTGGCAACTAAACAACTGCTGCTTTTAATCATGGGTGATGTTTATATCTGTGCAAGTGGGTGTAAAATTCTTGTGTTATTAAGGCAAAGCAGTGGGGAACCAAGCCTGTGGCTCACACTGCAGTGGCAATCACATTATCCTGTCTCCCATCCTTGGCCTCCACTATGACTATGAGAGCCAATACCAGCAATAAATCAATAACTCTCTACCCTTCACATCTGGGTGTTTGTTTGTTTTTAAATCAGGATCATACAGAAGCCCTCACATATCTATAGCAAACACTGGAAGGAGAACCGGGCAACTGATATTCTCCAGGCCCTTGCAAAGCAGATGCAAACCAACAGCGTTTCTTGCCGTTCTTTCCTTAACTGGGCTGGTGCTTTATCCACTCCATCTACGACTATTTAGACTGCAGGCTCTTCAGGCCACGGACCACCTACTGTGTGCATGTTTCTACAGTCTCCGGAACAAGGCTTCCATTTTTGCTGGTTCTCCCTAGGCTAGACCATAATAAATACGATTATTTTAACAATAACACACGTTAATAATTGTTAATGCATTGCTTGAATTTTCCTTTGAAATGCAATCTGTGCTCTTCTCCCTCTCAGCAGTTTAATCGCTGGCTGAACTTTTCTCAGTTAACTGAAAGTGCCATAGGTAAGATTTTTTCCATTATCAGCACTTTTAATCTTTGAGTAATTTAAAGCAAATACATCTTTCTCTGTGATTGCAAATGAGCCCAACTGTTGGGGGTTTCCTTTGTGGGTTTTTTGTTTGTTTGTTTTTGTTTGGGGTTTGGTTGTTTGTTTTTTTTTTACTTTCTGAACTTTTAAGTTATTTTCTAACAGCAACCTGTCCTGGCAGCAGTAGCACAGACTTGACATAACGCTGGCTGTTAATGGCTACCTAACCCTGACAGTCAGCTCTCCCCTCACTTTTGATGAGTAAATCCCCATTTCAATCAGCGCTCTCAGACCCTCTTGTGCCTACCAAACTCACGGTGCTCCCAGGCTGGGCCAAAGTCACAGCTCTATATAAGACAACCAGCTCCTTTCAAAGCCCCTGTCTTCCTCGACTCAGAAATGGGGCTCTACCTCGTTTAAGTGCACCAGGCTGTCTGCTCTTTCATAGGCATCTTCAAGTTCCTCGGGCTGTGGGAGGCCACACCATTCTCAGCTTTCCAGCACGTCGCTGCCGGCAGTGGGTCCGTGCCAGCAGCACTGAAAAGCGTGCGGGGGCGTTGAGGGGGTGCTGGGGAACAGCTGCCTGGCACAGAGCGATCACCTTTCCGGGCGGGCATCCGCCGGCCAGAAAAATCTGCGTAAATGTTATGAACTTCGCTGGCACGCTGAGGAAAGGAGAGTCAACCAATGCCACCCTGGCCCTGAAAATAACCCCGCTCCCAGGGCTGCTGGTTGGCGTCCGGCTCCTGCGTGCCTGCGAAAGAGCACAGCGGTGTCACAGGGCTGGCTGGGTCTGTCCACGCTCTCCCGCTGGGGCTGCGCTCGCAGCGCACGAGGCCCTGCCATGCCTATCTGTGCCAGCGGCCAGCTGTATGCTATAAGGAGAAAAGTCCAGTCCCCTCAAGGAGCAAAAAATCCATCATTTCAGCTGGCTGTTTAGGTTTGAAGGAACTATCTTCCTCACACAAAGAATTCCTCTCATCTTACTCCACATCAAACACGATTATTTATAGGAGTGGTATGTATGACAGAGGGACCGGGGGGCCCCACCACGGACCAAAACCCCACTGTGCTAAGCACTGTACAAACACAAAGAGATGATCCTTTCCCCAAAGAGCTTACATCTAAGCATAAAATGGAAAAATCTCATTATTGACAGATTAATGACAATCTGTCAGAGCAACCATTCCTATTAGGAGTGTCTTGTGCAGAAAAGTAGTACAGGGCCCTTATAATTAGCTAAGGATAGCTAACGTGATGCAAAAATTGAACAGTTAAAATTAAGGACTCACCTCTGTAGTAATATTCTATTAGAAATGGTGAGTGTGATATGAGCACACAGAACCATATTACGAGGAACATGCAGACGGGTGTTCCAGGGAAGAGGCCAATGGATGGATTTCTTTTGTCAACTTCATACAAACATGCAACATTTCTGTCCTTAGAACTGGTGCTTTTAAACAACATCTGTGGATTTTCTTCTTTCAGCCCAGTTTACTGAGCTAGTTTTAATACCAATGCTACAAAAATAAATAAGTCACTGGCAGGCTATGGGTTGGGGTTTTTTTGCATATTAGTGCTACCTTACATATATTTGTGAAAAGAAGGTTTTCCTCAAATTAGTGCTTCTTTTGCTTGATCATCTATAATTCAGTTATTAAAGATCCGCCAAACACAGTGCTAACTTCCTGAGTCACATAGCTTTCATAATTACAAGAAGTTAGTACAGAAAAGGTTATAAGTATTTGTTCTGCATGTACAAATTGCATCCACAGAGAGAGCTTGCAGCAGCCTGAGGACAATTTCACACTACTCTCGTTCAGTCTCACAGTTGCCATCTGAGATGGAGAGGCCTTTTGATATTCAATACAATATTTGACAGTGTCGGCACTTAGATGATATCTAAGTATATGTCAAGAAACACAACTAGAAAGAGCTTGAGGAAAAAAGATCTTACATCCTCATGTGGTATAAACGAGCACGTACTCATGCATGCCAGTGAAAATCACGCTGATTTACACAATGTGAGCATTTGGCTCTTTTCCAAGGGTAAGGACTTAACGCCCAAGGGCAAGAAACAGTCCATGACATCATTTCACGTGGCCACATGATTTTCCCTGCATTATTACTGGGAAACTCCCACGTGGCTTCTCCCACCCTCAGGAAGGAAAGATTCTGACCTCAACTTCAAATGAAATTATTCAGACCAAAATTATCTTGGCCATAAAATGTTCAGGCCTGCAGCTAGGGCCCAAAGGACTACTCTTGCACCATCACTGTCTAACTTGACTATTAGGACTTCTGAATTTTCACACATTTATTGTGACCAGTCTTGCTATTTACTCCTGTTACATGATCACCAGGATATACACAGTGTTTAGGTCTAAGCCTGCAGTCCTGACATTAAAAAACACTCCAACCACCCAAAATTCAGTTTCCATACTGCATTAAGCCCTTCATTGCAGACTTGTAAAAGGTGTCTAAAACCAAGCATCACAGCAGCAAGCAAACTCTTTTGCACTGAAACACAAAATATACGCAATTTCAGTACTTTAATAAAAACAAGGCAAGGCAATTGTACCAAGTGCTTGCTGATCAATAGGATGAAACGAGTGTGCTAAATATGAGAAGAGCGAGCTTGGAATTAACTGAAAGCATATGACAGAACACAGACGGGGCAATTCTACTTCTCTAAAAATGAAGATTTGTCAAATTTTGAAATGACAGCCATTGGTACTTAAAGAAATCTATTTATGGCTTAGGCACTGCTTTAAGAAACTTCCAAAGATGAAGGAGAAAAAACTGTTCCAGATTTCATATAGTTAATGTATTATACCAGAAAATACTTATTTTTGATGTTTTTCATTGACACAAACTGATATACATTATGTCATTTGAAAAAATGGTAGCTTTGTCTGTACTTAACAACTACAAGGCGTGGGTAAGAAACAGCTAAAGCATAAAACCCTAAGGACAAGCCTTCATTGTGAGCATTAAATAATTATTACAATGCAAAATTAGTCAGAGTAATATCTCTGTTTTACTTCAAGTGATGTAAGGTCTGATACAGAGCTGAATTGAGTGTCAACTCTATTTACGATGGCATTTCACACTGTATTTTTTGTTTATAATTAAAGGGGCAAAATCCATTTTATTTTTTAACCAACCAGTTTCATTTATTAAATCCAGTTTCTGATAATAATTAGTTTTAGACTTTAAACTTGCCCTAGTTTTATTTGTAAGTGTATCTGAATTTGTTTCTTCCTATGTAAAAAGCTCTTTACCATAAGAAATTAACTACGCAGGGGAGAAACAGTGGGGTTTCTGTCTGTCTTCCCCCCAAAGTGACAAATAGATATTATTAGCAATTTTGAAATTAATAATTTTGAGAGGAAAATAATGTTCTTTTAACTACCATTATAATTTTTACACAATAGTAGACGCAACATAGGATCTCGCAGCTGGCACTATACTCTCAAATAATGCCTGTATTTAAATTCAGCCAGCTTCTATATTTGCCAAAAGAAACCTGGTACATAAATTCCCTTTGGTAGAGGAGCTGTGGAAATGATTCATAAAAAATGTTGCATTAAACTGAGTGTTAGCACTGAGAAACCTGTTACATACCTATCTGATTATTATTTATATTGAGTAGCACCCTCCATTTCAAATACAAGAGCAGAACCTCACTGTGCTAGATAAAAAAATGAATAAATAAATGAATAAATACGCTGCTGCAGGTCCAATTGGCAGGGCCAGCAGGGCTAGTTGCCTCCTACTTCTGCCATGGCTATAGAACAAAAAAGCCCACACCCAAAAACAAGGCAAAAAAATCCTGTCGGGGTCTGCCATGTGTGGCCTGCCACCCAAAGCCTACGCTGAAGGGTCTTCCCCTCCCACAGCACAAGTCTATTCCTTGAGGAGAGGAAACACTTTTTTTTCCTGGAGTGCATGCAGATCCAAACCGACGACAGCTGAAATATATGTCATTCTAATGAGTTCTGTCATAACTGGGCAAAACACAGCAATGTTAGAAAGCATTTATCAAAGATATGACAGGGCTTTCAAATTATGCTGCCTTTCAACCCACTGCTTAATAAAAATGTGCGAAGTGATAGAACACTTTACCTTGTCAACATCACTAGCAGCAATACTTATTTTCTTTGGGAGCAGCTATTCGAAAGTAACTTGACTGAACTTCAGAGTCATAATTATAGGAACTACAGTTGAGGGATTTAAAAAAAAAGAAACACCTGTGCGACAAAGTAATTATATAAACCTATTATCTTTAAAACAAACATTTCAGCTCTACTAAAATTGCTTGCTTTCCTCTCCCAAGATGAGCAAAAATTCCCTTGTTCACTTCAGTCCTCCTGCAGCTCCCATGAAAGGGGAGCCTGGCCCGAGCAAGGGCTGCAGTGCGGGCTCCCGACACCTCCGCTGCACTGCTGCCATTTGAAAGGCAATGCAGGTGAATAGACTTGGATGGTAAACCCTCTCGAGCTTTCTACTCTACTGAGTGTTTCTTACATGCTACCTTAATACAAATAACAGTAAAGAATATATTACTGTAAGTTTTCAAAAGCTTGCTATGAGGACCACTCCTTATGCCCTCAGAAGTCAAGGGAAGTTTTTGCATTGATTCGAGTGGGGTCAGGAGGAGTCGGAGAAGCTCACGTCCCACTGAAGACACTGACGAGTTTCTACTAATCTCAGCTACAAAACCAAGCCCCCATCTTGTGTCACCCTTCAAGCACACACCAAACATCGCTCAGTTTTTACAGATACACAAGAAACCTCCTTCGAAGTCTGCAGATTTCAGTGAAACCAGGAGCTCACCAACAGTGTTTAATTTTGATAGACTGCAGTTCAGCAAAGTATGCAAGAACATGTCTAGCATTAGTTGCTTGGAAGTTTTCTGGCTGGCTCTTGGGATGTGAAGTGTCCTCAGCTACAGCACTGTACGTAGCAGTTATTTGTAAAGCTCTGGTTACTGAGGTGGCACAGCAATTCGCTGTGCACATCTCTGACAGGCAGGTCCTTTTTAGTTCTCGTCTGTTTATGGATTTAGAGGTCTAGATTTAAGCAATCAGTTTTGTATATTTTGCCTTTTGGGTCTGAATCTGGCTGCTGTAACAAATATTCACTGTGACTTAAAGTGTTAAGAAATACAGTGCATAAAAAAATCTGTTTATATCTTAATTTTTATATATGGACTCCACTGCTTACAAATACACTTACATTTCCTTACCTAGTAACTTTGTGTGTTATGGATGTCTTTCCCTCTGTCTGTTTAGTACCAACCTAGAGCCAAGAACCCTAACACCAAATTTCCATTGCTTAAGCTCCAAACGCTTTACATTTCTCTCATGCCCATTTCATTCCCTGCCTTATACTTAAAGCACAGAAACAGAGCCAAAATCCAAATTCACCTCAGTTTCTGAAATTTCCTTCACCAGTTCCCCATTTCTTTATTTCTACAGTGGATTTTTTCCAGTTTGTTCCTATGTTCCACACCTGACAAAGCAGCCATTCCTGTTTAACCTGCCCTGACTGCTTCTGTTAAAGCCCTGCCATCCAAACTCCGCAAGCCTTTGCCCTCACTGCTCCTCACTGGTTACAAGTGAGAGACGTGACCTGTCAGCTGCCGCAGGACTTGCTGCAGGCACCCATGTTACCTTGCTGCAGGCACCCATGTTACCTTGCTGCAGGCACTGGTGGACCCAACTGCCCAGCATGGATGTCCCGCCTCAGAAAGAGGCGACCTCCCTGCCACCATGGGTATGCCAGGAAGCTGAAGAGGACAGCGTTGTTCTGAAGGGGCAAAATCTTCCCTTTGAACACCCTTTCAGAAAACTGTCACAAAGCCTAAAATCCCACTGATGACCTAGAAATCTGTGAAGCCGCCCATGCCATGGAGAACTGAACTCAGGTACTTAAACAGATACCAGTATTACAAGTTTTAACTGGACTGGTACTAAATGATATACAGCCTTGCTCTGTTTCTACACATAGGCTTCAATTTCCCTCTGAGGTACCAGTGCAGGAACCGCAGACACAAAACCCATGGCTTTCCTTGGGCTTTCATTTCTCCCCGTGGGTACCAGCCCCTCCTGTCCCAAGCTCACCGCACTCACAGACCCGGGGATTCGCTTTTTGTCTTACCACACCACCGCACTTCAGCCTCCACCGCAGTCTTGGTATCTTAGATTATGAATCAAGAGGGCAATGCTGTAAAATAAACTCACTGGTCACATGCCTCTTCCTTGCTGATTTCTCCCAGAGCTCCTAATAAAACCCATTATGTTAAAACACACACAAAGTGGTCAGGCGCATACAGACACATACGGACGCACACCCCTATTTATTAGGCATAGTGGCTTTGTATTTAAACGCAGTGTATCAGAGCCCTGAACAGAATTTTTAACTGATATATTAAACAATTATTCCTTTGGCAAGAAATGCATTTGAGCCTCCGTTTTCAACAAGTTACTGATTTCGTATGGGTTCTCCAGGGGTATTCAGACTAAACCACGCATGGCACAGGCGTTCAGCCCCAGCTGCCTGAAGGGACCTCTCGCAGAGCAGCAGCTACCCACACAACAGGACCACCGGGCAAATTGTGCAGAGCGGGCTGGGTTTCTCATGCATGCGGCACCCTCATATCCACAGTCCTAATCTGGAGGGAAAGCCATTAAAAATAACCCATGACCTCAGTTCAACCTTCCATGGCCACAGAGTTTTGCCTGAGAGCGGTCTTTTACTTATATTCAATATGTGAAATAAAATAACCACCCTGCCAATTTTCAGTACCACGTGAAATCCTGGCTTGTGACATCCCAAAATGGAACAGTAAGAATATATGCAAAAAAAATCCTTGTCAGCACTCTCCCAACTGCAGTGGCTATGGGCCAGATCTTTCATGATGCAGTTTCCCAGAGGAGCTGGTTTTCAGGCCAGAATTTCACCTCATCTGTGCTGAAGAAACTCCAGTGGAGCTGCACGGGTGAATCTGGCTTTTTATGTGTAACCTGCTATCACATTTTTGTGCAGAGAATTTTGTTCTGTATTTTAGCATCATTCTTCTTAACAACCTGCAAGACAATTTTCTTCAAAGAAAGCTCTTATTAGGCTTTATATCTATGACCTTAGGTTATTTTTTATAGTTAATCTACACAAGCTTAGAAATCAAGTTTTGCCTGTGATAGCCAGCCCATCAATTCATTCGATTGTCCAGTACAACTTCCAATTCTCACAAGCAATTTGACAATTGCGAGTATTTTGCACTGCATGTTATGAAGTCTAGTGCTGCAAAAATAATGAGACCTGGAATTACACACAGCATTGCAAGTCTACTCATTTAACCATGAATTTTCAGGTAATTTAGATGTTTCGATAACAGGCATACTATAGGCCAACCTGTCATATTACTCTTATCACAAAAATGTCATGTGCCTGTCTCCTAGCTTGCACACATGCCGACTCTCAGACTCTCATGGAACCTTCCCTAATTCACAGGATATATAAGCAAAATACATTATTTTTAATGGATGGTTTCATAAATAGCAGAGCCCTCCAGCCACTAAATAGCACTCTTGAGTAATTCACTAAGGTTTGTAATTCATTAATAGGGGATATATGAATCTTCCTTGATGGGAAAGACAGAAGAAACTTGGCCAGAAACTTGGGTCAACTTGGCTCACTAGAGGCACAGAGCTAGACTCTGCTCCTGGTGACTTCCGTCACAAGCGGGCGAGGAGAGGGGCGTCCTGCCTTTCCACCTCGGTCCCGCACGAGAAAGGCCCCTTGCTTGGCTATCCTGGAGTCAAAACGCTGGCGCAGGCTGGAAAGCTACCACCCATGGCCGCCCGCTCCAACCCTTTGCTGGGGGTTAGGAGGCTTGTCACCAGCTCACGATGAGCGGACTGGTCACAGCAGGTCTTGCGCATATCCGCTGCTGAGAAAATAACTTCCCAAAGGCAAAGGTGGTCCACGAGGCAGGAGGGGGCAGCGATTGCAGGAATGGCTGGGGCATGAGTCACCGTGGCAGGGCAGCGAGCCCCTGCTCCTGCTGGGAACTGCGGAGGAGGCACCTCGCCCCAGCTGCTGGGACAGGGTGCCCAGGTGCCCGTGGCAGGACCAGGATTCCTGGTGGCAATGATGCTGCAGGTGGCAGCATCATAAATAAATAAATCATAACAGATCATAAATCACATGATTTATGCAAAGAATTTATGAAATGTCATGTGATTATATGAAATAATAACATAAATCATAAATAAAAATTTAAAAGGCAGCCACCCAGCTCCAGCAGACCAGAGAGCGGTCTGGCCTGGCCGTACCCACGCAGTGATGGCTGGCTGTCCCACATCACCAGCCATGATTTCTCTCCCACTTTCTCCTCCTTCACCTACTGGCTGAATCACTGCATGCCCCGGTGGGTGGGTGCGGAGACAGGCTGCCCGTGCATAGCTCAGCACCCGCCTCAGAAATGTGACTTCACAACTGTTTGCATGGCCCGAGTTTAGCAACCTGTAACAATATCTCAAATCCCTCTTACTGCTGTATTTAAAGTTAGCTTTACTTCTTACTGCTTTTATTTCTGCAGTTAATCTGCAGCTTGGAGCCAGTGAACTCTGAAGCTTTACAATATGCTATAGTATGGGGTGAACCTGCAGTATCTTCTTAAATTACACGGACGGTTTAATTGAAAGAAAAATGAGCAGGTACAGAAAAGCCAGTCTGAAAGCAGATTGTAAACACTGCGTGGCTTTCAGCAAGTTCAATTCACTTCCAATTCTGATCTGATATTTTTCTAGATTTAATGAATCTGTCAGGTTGATACCATGCAACAGGATAAGTGAGCAGTCAGCTTCGTTGTTCAGGCTTTGTTTTCATGTTTCCAATTAAAAACAAAAAACCCAAGCAATTAATGGGAAACATTAAAATGTAAGAATGCAACAGCTTTTAAACATATGGTAGCTTTCATCTGAGCAAGAATTTTCCCTGGAAAAGATTGAGGTGAGCTCACAACTTTCAATCAAAGATCTCTCTATTTCTAAAGAACTTAGTTGAGGTTGGTTAAGGTTATCACATAATAGGTGAATTTACACAACTTTAGAGACTGGCTTTACTGGAATGAATTATTGATGTCTTACTTTCATAAGTGAATGACTTGCAAAAACCAGCATACAGCATGTTTCACTGCTGGAAGCTCTGCAGACTTAATGCAGCTCTGGGAAAGCTAGCCCAATTCTTTCTCTGAATTGCACATCAATGAAAACAAGACTGTAAAGGACATAGTTACTTTGGAAATGGATCAGTCTTTAAAATGTTAAAAACAATTTCTGTACCTGAACCCTGTTGATAATGTATGTGGCCTTATAACTGTTTTTCCTGTTTTCAGAAGTTTTTCTCTTCCCCGCTAATTGACAGAAACTGGACATCTATTTCAGTGGAGCTCTGCCAGTTTATACAGGCTGAGGATGTGGCCCATATTTTTAAAAAGGGAGGCCCTTTCCACTGCTTTGCCATCTGCCAAGCTCTACTTTAAGCTAATTAAATAACGTCAAGTTCTAGCAGGCGTTTTCAGGCCATCAGAGTTTTCCATTTCTGGGCCCCTACAGGTACCTAGCAAGTCTGGCTTCAGGGGAACCGAGCCATAGATTCAAAGGTGCTGACAATGCCAAACACCTTTTTAAAAGTTGGAAAATATCCTGACAGTTTGGACACTCTCTGTGGTTTCCATCCAAAGTGAGTTTGTGTAAGATCTGTGAATGTGAGCAAACAATTTTACATACTTGGGGTTACTGGGGGATTGCCTTCAAGTATCTGTTGTTTCAACTGCATCAGTCACTAAGTTGGACAGCACGGGAAACAAACCGGTGTAGTGCCCCATGGTAGACTGAAGGGTGCAGACAGCTTGCTCCTGATAAACAGTGAGGCTATTTATCACACTGAATTGTTCCCCCCTTCAGCAGTCCTCATGTTGCCAACCTTGCCTACCCTTTGCTCCAGTGCCTCTGCAAGTTGCTCTACCCACTGCCTCTTCCCGCCCCGAGCCCTCCAGCTTGCTCACAGCGCCCTATAGCCGCGATGCTGGCTGCAGAGATGACCAGCAGCAACTGCCCGCTGGGAAAAAGAAAAGCATTTTATTTACCTTCTACTCTACAGTTACAAATGTAACAAACATCGAATGTCTCAGAGATACCTAAATGAACAATTACTCCATGTAACCATGGATTTCCTATAATTTTTAGCATTTTCTTTCCCTCTCTGCTATTCATATAATAAATCCACTTACGCTACTGGTCTTAAAACAGACTGTAAACAGCCGGAGCAGAGATTGTCTCATCTTGTGTGCACAAGACCTACTACAATGGAGCCTTTATCCTGTCTGCAGACTTTCAGCACTGCTATAATTCAAATACTACTAATAATGATAGTGAATGTGGAATAGTATGAGAGAGACATTAACATGAACAGAGAATAACCCTCTATCAACCAGAAGCTCTATAGGAATAATGGACTACACCAGCAATACTGGCAGGGTTTGCACGCATCCTGCTTTTTGTCCTGAAAGAGCCCAAAACACCTTCTCAAATCTATGGAAAGACTTTTTCAAACACATCATATTGAATGAAGCCTTTTTATGAAGATGCAGCAGGCCCACGTGCCATTTGGGGTTAAAAAGGAGAATGACCTTTGCCAGCTGAAACGGTCACTGGAAAAGGGAAGGGATGCCAGTGTGTACCAGCATGGCTGAACAACAAGCTCCGGCTGCTGGTCTGCCTAGGATAAGATGAGAATTACCCCAGTCTAAATCAGCCTCTCGTCCATTGTACTGCCCACTAAGAAAAAACAAAACAAAACAGAACAAAACCCCAACAAATCAAGCATTAATAAGCAAAATGTCCAGCAAACAAGAAAACGGTACTTCTCACATAGCCTCTCGTGCCAGGAGCATCCTGGTTTCAGGCCAGACATAAATGTCAGATCAAGACACCAGTAAGATTTCACTGGCATTTCAGTGACACACTCACACCTTCAAGTAAGCCTCTATAGAGGTGTGTGCATACGTGGACACACCTCTGTATAAACTTCAAATATGATTTAAGTATGTCATCCTGCACTGACGAAGTTGTACTAGTACAAATCCATGTCTATTGTAACTGTCTGAGTCGTGAGTACATGGCAGATATTTTAACACCACTTTAATGGCTAATATAAATAAGCCTAAATCTCCAGCATACTTTGATTTATATGACCACAATAGCTCTTCTCCTTCCCTTCCTAATTAATTTATCATGTGGAACCAACACTCACAGATTTCCCTTGAAACGATGTTAATGTAAAGGAAAATGAATAGGACTACAATGTTCAACACAGCTGACCAGTGCACAGCGATATCCTCCTAATGAACAAGCTGGAGCTGCCTGAAACGGCCCGGGTTTGGAGGGGGGCAAGTTCCTCATGGGCCTGGACAAAGGTCTGTGCCTGCGAGGCTCATGGGCTTGAGAGTGTGTTACGGGCAAGGGAACACCGCGTGGGGTTGGCTGCAAGACGCTGTAAAAAAGGCCCAGAAGTAAAGCAGTGTTTTAAAATGCACAGTATTCTTGGCAAGTCAAATGCTTTAAAAATGGGTGTAAATCATTGCAAACTTCAACTTTTGTTTCCACAGAACTTTTTTAATGTTTTTGCTTTCACACACAGGGCCCTGTTCAGCATCTTGCTGCCATGGTGTTTTTCTATCTTGACAATTCACTTCCGTGAGCAGGCATGCAGCCAACTCAAATGAGACTCAACGCAGTGAAAAGCCCTTCAGGTAAACAGTGTGATAAGCTAAACTGCAAAAACGAGACAATGTTTTTGGACTATGAGGCAGTTGCTATGGAGACGGTTGCTAATTAACTGCATTCAGCCAAGAGAACAAAGGGTTTAAGGGCAGACAGGACTCTGTATCTTAGAGTGAGCAATGCATAACGTCTTATGCAATCTGAACATCTATCATATCTGGAATACCTGAGCCTTTGCTTAGGTTGCAAAATACCTCAAGAAATGACAACAGGGTGGTTTAGTCCTTTAAATTTGAACTAATTTTTAGGTAATTAATGATCTATCAGTATTTAGAAAACAAACAAAATCCATACTTAGAAGTCACAGGTATCATGAATCAATGCATCAAGTCAGGACTGTACTAAACATTGAAATGATTTATGTTCATTCAGAGTTCCTGCTTTCACAGCTAATAAAAATGCCATTGAAAAATCACTTTTAAGACAATATAATGTACCTAATCTATTATTCTCTCTTGCATCTTAAAAATTATTAGCTTACGATGCTTGGAAAGCTTAGAATAATTAATTCTTAAATCCCTTCCTAAACAAAGTTCTTAGAAATATACCTTGGACCTAAATACTGTATTGACATTAAAATGGGCTATTCTGAACAGACATTGAATTACATTATTGTAAAGGGCACATACTTTGGGATAGCTACGTATTATGATCCTTTACTATTTCTATTATGCATTGTAGGCCTACAGTACTCTAGAAAAAAACATAAACTTGTCAGAAGTTACATGAATCCCAGAGCAGCATAGTTCCAGCTTATGGAGTCCCCCTGTGTTACTGGGGAAACTGCCCAGGCACACAGCAGCCCCCTGCAAACCCAAGGGCCAGGGTATTCGCTGAGACCTGCCAAGCCTCGCCAGTGGCCGAGAGCTGCACAGGCTGTGCTCGGGCCAGGCCCAGCACCTCCGGACGGTATATGGGCAGATCCTAACTCCATTTTCAGACAAAGACTTCAAAAGTTGACCTCTTTTCCTAAGTGAAAGCTGAGAAAACCAATAAAGAGCCAGTTGCTTATTAGAAAGCCCCTTCCATTAGAGATGAAAAGCCAATGGATAAAATACATCTGTGCTAACACAAGATTTCTTTAGGTCTGGATAAATAAGGCAACATTTTTCCTTTTTAAGTCATTAAATATATGATTTAAATAAAAACAAAACAGGGATTTTTTTTTTTAATGACTTAGATACTGTTAGGATTTAAAGGGTCACCATCAATTTTGAAGTTAAGTCCTTACAAGGGGAACAGGATGAGTTCACACCTCATATGAGGGTATTACTTCAGCAAAGCTTGCTGCACACTGAAGAAGTATTAATTTACTACACGAAGGCCTAAGGTTTGGGGTTTTTTTGACATTTTAAATTATGAGGCATCTGCAAACAGATCCTAAATCTGAATTGTACATGGATTTTCCACACCAGCCAATTCAGATTGCCCCTAGACATCCCTTCCAGCATTAATCACTCACCCACACTACTGTAGTTCATATTTCTTTTACAGAAACAGAGGTCTGCAAGATTCTTAAACTCTTGCCTAGAAAATAGAAATTATTACTTACGTGGCAAACTAAGTTTTAAACATAAGGGACCCAATTCTGCCTTCAGTTACACTGCCATAAATCTTTAACAACTCCATTAGATTTATAACAGTGTAACTGAGGAGGAAATTGAGCCCAAGATATTTTCTAAATCGGTAATTAAATAGCAGAATTTTAGCTTGGCACAGAGTAAAGACCTCTTAGATTACGTCTTTGGATAAGGCTACATACTTTTTTGTTCCTTGAATAATGATGTTATGACCAAATTAAATCACCTTATTTTCACCAACCTCTATATTACTCTGTAGAAGGACCGCATCATCTCATGGAGCATCAACATGGGGCTAAATATTGCCTCACTTTCCCATCCATTTTCTTGCTCTCTTCTCCATATAAACGTTAGACTCTATAGCTGTCCATTATTTGTACGTGGCATATAGCACCTCAAGGACCTTTTCTTGTTTGGTTTCAAGGAACTCCTGTATTAAACAAATGTCTAATAATAATAAAATGGCATTTAGCCAACTCCCTTATTAGAGGTGCAAGGCATCCTGTGGTCACATTATGCAGAGATTGTACTTTTCAGAAGATGCAGCCTGCTCTCCCAGCGCACAGGATGTGGTGCAGGAAACATGGTTTTGCCACAGTTGCCCTGAGCTCCCCATGGGTCACTGGATAAAATGTGAAAGGGGCCCCTTCAGCATTAAAACACAGATGGCACTGGGGGGAAGAGGGCTCAATTCCCAGCTCTGCTATAAAACTCTTGATGACATCGGACAAGTTATTTAATCTCTCTAGACGTCTTTTCTTCATTGGGGTAAAGGCAGCTTGTAAAACTTCCTGTCTCGTAATTTTAATAGAAGTGGGTTTTTTCATGTCTATTTTACTTCATTTTTATCTTTGCTCACTATTTCCAGTTCTAATGCATCTTTCCTATTATTTCCTACTTTGCTAACCTCATACGCCAGAGCCCACGCCGTCCCCACCAGCTCTGTGCGTGTCGCACTCGCAGAGGTCAGTGGGAGGCTGTAACTTGGGACAACTGCTAGCAAATGGGCACTGAGAGAGATCAATACCCTTTGGCGTGGCCAGGCCAGGCCAAAGGGTTTTCTGAACTGTCCCACCTGCTAATGACACTCCTCTGGCAACCCAGCTATATAGCTCCAATAGTCTTTTTTCACTACGTCGCAGGATGGAAAATTCTGCAGGTGGCTCCTCCGTACGCTATCCCTTACAGTAATTCTCCCCAGCACTTTCACAGCCTCTGGTGATTAGACCTCCTATAGCTAAAAATACACCATGCAGTCTAAATATGTAACAGACAATATATGCCTGCATACCTCACCTATCTAAATATATGCCTACATACCTATCTAATAACTACTATGAATATGAATCATAATATTTCTTTGCAGATAGCTCTCTCAGTAGGTTGCATTCAGTTGCCAAAGCAAAGAAAGAAGGTCCCAGCCAAGAGGTAGCCAATGTGTGTAGACCGCCTTGTTGAGGTCTCTTAAATACATTTTAATTGGCTGGAAGGGAACACATTGTATTCACACACACACATATTTGCACATATATGTGTGTGCATATATGTATGTAGCTATTAGTAAGCACTTATTTCACCACTAATTGTACTAAAAGGTTTATTGCTGACAGTCTATCCAAGGAAGAACTAAACAAATGAAAATGCAATTCTTATTCAAAGAATTAAATGCTGAAGCTACCAAATCACATGAAGGCACCTGTTAAAATGATTCAAAGACTACTTTCACTATGGAAAATTATTTTGCTACTTATCTACAGTTGTCAACAATACCCATAAACAACAGTAAGCCTGCTGTCCCCAGTCACCTAGAATTGGAACCATTTGGGTTAACATTTTCTTTTTCCCAATGTCTAATACAGTAGTGTTACCTGTTAGTTTAGAGGTAAAACTGATGCTGAATCCAAGTGGCTGAAGATGCTTGTTTCATCTGTGTTCCCTACTCAGTTGCATTGCTAGCATGACATAAAAAGCAATTTAAACTATGATTTCTATTTAAGTAATGCTTTTCTTTTTCATGCTAACCAAACACCAGTTGATGTTAAGGTGTAAGTAAGCAAAAGTGAAGCAGCTCCAGGCAAATAAGCTTGAAGTGTTTTAGCTTTGCTGCAATGATTAGGCATGCTTTGCTGCAATGATTAGGAAAGCATTTTGTTCCTTATCTGCAAACGTAGTATAATCTACCTCACTTACTTCCACACAGATTACTGGAATATGCTCCCTAACACTCACAGGCATATGTTCTGTGCTGCTGTCCCCAAAACTATCAGACACCAAGTCTGATACTGTTGCCTACAGACAAACCAAGATTCAGCCCAAGCCAAATCCGTCACTGCCTGTTGGGTCCCCTGTCTATCCCCTCCAAGGAGGGCAACCAAATGAGGAATTGGGTTGATGATCTGATCTTTTTTGATGGCTCATACACACGGTAACCTCTGGAAAGCTTACTGCCCCCTTACAAAGGCAGGCCAGATTTTGTGCTAACTTCAATTCTGTGCCAAGTTCCTAAATTCTATCAGATCGTGTGGGTGCAAGACAGCCTGATCTCTGGATTTATCTTTTTTTTTTTTTTTTAAAAACAAAGACAGAAAGGAGATCTCAATAAAAGCATGAAATCTTCCTACATCCAGGAAAATCCTCAGGAGGCTTGACCTAGTTGGAGATGGCTGTTGTAGGAAGGCTGTAATTAAGCAGTTGCGATAGTGATGCTGACTTCTCACACCAGAGAATGCGCGTGTTGACCACAGTTTCTATTAACAGTGCTTATTTGAGTCCTCTGTAGGTAAAATTGTAATGGTGTTTGACTGACATCCCAGCAACTCCCACAGTGTGCAATGCTTTCTCAGGGTTTCAATTTCCTCGTGAATTTGGGATGCATTGCTGCGGCTTTTACAATAGGTCTAACAAGCCATGCTACTTCCCTATGTTTCAAAGAGCATTCATGAGACGGAATTAACACATTTATGTTCATCTCTCTCCTCCTTCCCCAATTTGTATTATTTTTGCTTATAAAAACTTTAATGTCCTTTAATCATCCAATGTAAAAATTTTAGTATGCCTAGAACAAAACCAGAAAAGCTTCAGAGGAGCCTTTTTCTGTTAGCTAAACCATTACTTCTACTGAAAGTCTGTAAACTGTTAATCCATTAGTGTCTGATTCCTTAACCTATATGGTCAGACTAAAATCATCTGGAAGCCCAGACTCTGAAGTGTTTCTCTCTGATGTTCCAGACCAAGTGTCCCACATTAAATTGTTTGTAGGATAGGAAAATATTCATACAATGGTATGACTACAACTTCTCAAGGGCATCACAAAAAAAATCCTGCATGCATCTGTGAGGAAATCCCTGTAAGACACAGTTAAGACACATACTAATTTTGAATAGCATGGCCCTCAGGGAATTGTGTAAGACTCATGTCACAACAACCACAGCATTTACTCTCCAACAGTTAGCCCGAGCTCACTCCTGTGAGGTGTGGGGTGGGATATAAGCCTACTTCTCGGGAGACTGCATGTCCCCAGAAAACCAAAGATGCTGTAAAAGGTTCTTTGTGCTGTCACTGTTCCTTGCTCCCTGTAGTGTTATTTGTGATCACACCCACGCTGAGCAAATCCACTAGGGGAGAGGGGGAACATTAGGATGAAGTTTCCCTCCCCACATGGTTCAGATGCCTGGCTTTCACCACTCATCTCACTGGCCCCAGCTCTGCCTGGCTTGAACAGCCGGCTAGGATTCTCCGATTCCAGCAGCTCTTGGATGCTGGTGCGAGCCATGGTGATGGTGCCGACTGTGGTGGTGGTGCTGCTGGCCGTTAAGGGGTCAATTTTTGATCATTTTTTTTCTGTTACTGGTCATGTGAGATGCTCTCTGCACTGTCCAAGTCTCTCTCTTATATAAAACAACAGTTTCTATGTTTTCGTACCTCTTCTGCTTCCATAAGGATGCCCAGAACAGGGGTGTCTGACATGAATATAACTCACCTTCCGCATCCCCACATAAGCAATTTACTGGGGATGTGGGTCAATGGGCTGCTGCTATGATTGTGTGATATAATTCAGCTGGTATTTGAAGCTGGTAAGAAAGGAGACACTTCTACCATGGTCTCATACTGGTCTCATGAAGAGGAATCAAAACCTGACAGCCCATCATAACCCCCAAGAGCATGCGGGCATTACTTGTCTAACTCGAGTTGTCCCCAGGTTGTCTGAACCAGAAGGTATTCACCCTGACATGCTTCTAGGAGGGGTCCCAGTTCTGCAAGGAATGAGATCAAATAAATGAGTACATTTTCTTTTATGCTATCTACATGCAGGTTTTTTAATTACCTTGAGCTCTCAGTACTGTGCAACCAACTAACACACTACATCAGCCTGATCAAGGCTGTTTTAACTACCTCCTACTGCGAGAACCCTGTTTCTTAAGGCTGCAAAACTATGCCTTCTGCAATTACAGGATCACAAGTTCATCTTGTGAAATCAGTGCTGGAAGAAAAATGAGCTAATATAAATCATACTAGACAATCACCTAAATGTATCCTGGATGTTCTAGTGAGGTTGCATCACTTCAGTGCTCTCATGCTAACATGCGTCATTTCTAAACAAGGGTTTTATTAAAGGAACAATGTCATAAAGGAAAAACATCCTCTTACTCTATTTAGTATAGCCATTTGACTAGGACTAGCCATTAAATGACTCTTAAGCGGTCAAATGCCTGATCTGAACCTGCCCTTGTAGCTTCCACTTAGTTCCAGGCAAGAACTAGTGTTGTTAGTAACTTCTCTACACAAGGGTACCTACTAAACACTGGAATACTTGGGCAGCAGCCATACAGTTTACTTGACATTGTTTCCCACGAACAGGCTATAAACAACCTTCTGTGAGTTCTTCTTTATATGGATGACTGAAGAGAACGTACTTAGTAGAGAGAGGATAAAAAACAAAGTGCTAAAAAGCACTTCCAGAGGATGTCCTGCTTTTTTTGATGCATAATTTTTCAGCAAAACTTTCTGGTATAATTTCCCATTTAATTTGGAATACATCATTCTCCCGACCCAACACAGCCAAATGGAGTACTTGATCGCTGTGCCATGTATGACCTTGCACAACATTGCTCACACTTTCAGATGTGGTGCTTCCCCACAGCCTGCTCCCCAGGTAGGAGCTGATATCCTTATCACACACAGCTCTTACAGTCCCACTTAGATTTTTCCCTTGAGGATGGCAGCTTATGGCAGAGGGAAAAAAAAAAAAGATTCTCTATCTTGTGAAGACTCTGCCACTTTTTCCCAAACCATTGACAATTTACTCCTGAAAGCCCAAACAGAAAGATTAAACCCTGTTCCCTCACATTTCAGAAATCCTCGACAACAAGTAAGCCCAATACCCTTCATTTCTAATGACAGCAGTGCCTACTGCTCAGCTCACAAAACTAGATTGCCTTCTTGCAAGCATAGCATGCTGATGTTGCAAGAACATCACCAGATTGCAAAAATGTTTATAGGCAGATTTGTTCATAATCTGAGTAATTTAACTAGTAGCTTTTCAAACAGACACTATCTTTGGACCTTGGTTTTCTTCACTTTTAACTGATTGCTCAGCACACGCTTGCAGACTGCCTTCATGCATGCACTGAGCCATGACGTAATACAGTGAACAATCACAGGATTGCAAGAATGTTTCTAGACAGATTTGTTTACAATCTAAGAAACCCAAATAGTAACTTTCATAATAGGAGTCCTATCTCCAGTGCATTTTGTGTATGTTGCTGTGAGACCAAAAAGAAAAAATAAAAAAAAATACAAGAGCGTATCTTTGTACAATGATTGCAATAACAGATGAATAAACATGCAACCTGATACTTCACATCTGGTATTTCATCACTCCAAATACCTTATTCGCATTCAAATATATTTAATACTGTGGAAACTTTATAAGGTAGCGATGTCTTTATAGAGGCAGTAACTTGCATGGAACTTTTAAAATTAAAAGCAATAGTAAAAATAATTTGTAACATGTTACTGTATTCTTCATAAAGCTAGTTACCTCGCAGTTTCCTAACAGAAACCCAGAAAAACACCTAACAATAGCAGTTAGTTACAGAATCACACAAGCCTACAGAATAGGATTTCTTTTGCCGATGTAGTAGTTCAAAGTTCAATTTTAATATTCAATTTATACAAGGTGCTTTGGAAATGAAGACTATTATTACTCATCGTGCAAAAATTCTATCATCTGAGCAGAAATTTTTATGAAAGTATCGTTTTCCCTTTACTGTCATGGTAATGCAGGCCAAGAGATTTTATGCATGACCTAATAAACATATACAACAGTTTTGAAAGGCTGCTATGCACCTTCTCACGTTAATTAGTACTCATTCTTCTCTGTAAAACAACTAAATGTGCTACAAAACTTCCTTTTTAAATAATCATTAATACACTCTTAAGTAGTCTTGTTGCAGAGATGAATACCTCCGATGCAAATCACGATGACTAATTTCATTCGTAATTGAAGAGCTTTTACAGGTCTCAAAAATTAAGATCAAACTATTTTCTTGTCTTAAAGACAAAAGCCACCTTTGCTACCTTGAGGCTAAGGTAGCAATGCTGATAGTAATGTCTGCAGGCATTAATTACACTTGCTAGCAACTTATGTTACTTTGGCATTGTCCCTAGAGCTGCACTAAAGCTACATCTCGCTATAGCTAAATTTCAAAAAAAAGATGAAAACCTGCACACAGGGCCAAATCCATTCCTGTGGTAACTCCAGTGACTTCAGTGTTACACCAGGGATAAAAGTAGGGCTGCATTTTACAGCAGCTTTCATTCTTGTAATCTTTTCCAAAACACTCTCCCAGGAGGAAAGACAAGCACAGGCAAATATCCTGCCAATAAGTGAGTTCACAGGAATTGCTACAAGTAACTGAACTGCCAGCAGTAAAAGACCAACAATTGGAATGAAGTACAAATACAGGACAGCCAATGCCCTCTAATGGGCTAGAGTTTTACTATGTGCTAGATAAGCAAGGACACAGAAATCCATCGGAATTGATCTCTGAGAGGGGAAGCAAATTATAGGGTGTCCCACTTCATACTAGTGGATGATATTTGTGTTTTATCAATACTTCTTTTGAAACAGTAGAGATGAAAAAAATTCTTACCAACACCTTGCAATACAAATGAAAATGGGTCTAAGAGTTGAGTCTTTCCTCAATGAGCTATGCTCAACTGCTTCCACAAAGAGTGTGAGCATCAATTTATAGATGTGTTCCTCTATCCTCCTTCAAGCTTTCGTACTTATTCCCTCCTCACCTTTTTTTAATTTTATTTACCACTAGCCAATACTGTGCTAGGAGCAAAACCAAAACTGTAAGACCATCACAACCATGCAAGCCACACACACAGGAAGGGGGAAAAGGAGTGATGGATAGCGCTTTCCTGCAGAAGCCTTATCACTGGTCCCTTGGCCTTACAGCGCACTCCCTTTCTCTCAAGAATTTCCAAACTACGTTTCCTGGAATTTGCCCCTCTGAACCAAAACAAGCGTCTTTGCTTCTTACCCAATCATTTCCTATAAATTTAAAAACAAGAGTTTCGTTAAATTTTTATTTTGTTTTCTGAGGGTTTCTTCAAGGAGCCATAACCCTGTCCTGGTGGCAGGGTCTGCAGCAGCCTGAAATGCTCCTGGTCTCGCACAGGTCACAACTTTGTCCTTACAGACCCCCAGGGCCAAAAAAAAGTCAAGACATCCCCTTCCCCCTCCCCAGCCATGGGGCCCTACAACCCTCTTCTGTGGGGGTAGGATGGAAAGTCTTTTGTTCTCGTAGTCCTCTGGTGCTGTAAGTTACTTTTTTGGGAAGGCAAGAGGAGAGGAAAAGGCCCTCCCCTTCCTTTCCCTCCCTCGTCCAAAATCACAGCTGTAGAAGAACAGCTGAAGCGATTCAGGCTGCCCGGAGAGGTCGCAGATGTCCCTCGGTACTGCTGGGGCAGCTCTGCCAGCGTGAGCCACACTGCTGCTGCCCAGGTGGCACCGCGGGCAGGCGCCCCTCAGCCACCCACCCCGCACGACCCCTGGATTTCAAGCCCCCCAGTCCTGCTCGAGCAATCCTCCAGGTCCCCCCGAGCTGACCGCCCAGGAGCCCATACACAGCCCTCTTAGAAACACCACTTTTAAGGACGATTTTAGGCCACCTCAAAGAGCAGTGAGGAAACTGGCTTCTGCTTACATGAATGTCGCAAAGCTCTCATTAAATCAAAGGCAGAGACTTAAAATATTTCTTCAAGCAAAATCTCTGCTCTTCTCAAAGTCTCTCTCTAAAGATAAAAAACTACAATTGCTTAACTTAATCGACACAGAGTGATCATTATATTTGCCTCCATAAAGATCATATTTGTTCTAGTGCCTATATCTAAAGGTAATTTCAGTCAGAAAATGAAATGGTGCTCTCTTGACCTTTTGTCTTACATGGTTCATGAATTACTGACACATTACAATATCCCGCAACACTATGGAAGCTTAGAGATATTGCAATGTCTCTCTTGTAAGTGAAATAAACTTGGTATGCCACTAAAAGGCATTAAATTATTTTCATTATGCCACACAGAATCTGAAACACTTACACTGTTTTGATTTCAAAATCCTTGGAGAACAATTATGCTCTCAGGGCCATAAGACTCTATTAGAAAGTCCTCAGAAACCTAGCATGGTTTCAATAAATCCTCAAACACTACAAAGCAGTTACTCAGCTTGAAGAATGAAAACATGAGTTCATCCACTGCAAAGTCAGGATGTGAATTCTGCTCGTACAGTACCCTGCACTTCCTAACACTTCTTTTTTTTCCCAATCCGGGCAATGCTGTAAGTCAAGTTTTCAGCATCAAACGTGTATACCTCCTTTTTTGATTGAAAATAAACAATATTTCATTTAGGATGAGCATAAATATATGAGATGTGCATGTGTGCTTATGGTATCACTAGCTAGCAGTATTAATCAGCAATTAGATATGCATAAATTCTTTTCTACATACATAATTTAACAAATGTTAACATTCAGGATTAGAGAACCATTAAATTAAATCAGTGGTTGTCGAAACGAATGGATAAAGATGTTAATTTCTTTAATTTATACAACAGCACGAAGAATGCTTCAAACCAGCAAAAATCAGATTTCAGGGGTGATTACTGTGGTTGTAGGGATCCCGATTTAAAAAAATGCAGCCACCGTTATTTCAGCTGATGAGGCTGTTCAAGCCTAAGCAGAGCTTTTGAGCATAAATACGCAATAAGTTGGTTTGTATGTACCTGCTTATGTCCTCCTAGGAAGAGCACAACCTTCTAATTAAGCAAACCATCTCCCCTTTCCAAAGGAAAGTACCACCACGGAAACGCGATCAAAATAGGTGGAAACGGGCAAGAAGGACAAGAGAAATCACATTCCCCTGAGCAGGGAGAGAAGGGGAGGGCGGGGGAGGAGAGAGGAAAAAAAGGCGAACACTCAGGCAGGACACCGGGGCCCGGCAACTTTCTGCCCAAGACAGCTGAGACGCTTCATCACAGCACTCTTTTTCCAGGCAGGGCGCTCGGTGTGGCCGCCGGGGTCACACGGCAGCTGCGAGGGGAGGCCGGGGCCCGGGCCCTGCCCGCCCCGACCCCCCCNAGGTCGGCGGCGAGGGCCCTCCCTGCAAGGCGCAGCGCCCGCCCGCCGCGGCCGCCCGCGGAAGGAGGAGCCGGGGCGCGGGCTCGGCCGCCCGCAAAATGGAAGAGAAAAAGCGAGGGAGAGAGCGAGCGAGCCCGGACGAGCGGGACGACGGCTGAGGAGCCCCGGAGAGTGCGTGCAGATGTCGGTATCCCTCGGCGGAGCGTGTATTTATGGAACGCTGTCAGCACGTCATCTGATTTATAGCAGTTTGCACGGAGGGAAGGGGAAAGGGGAAAAAAAAAAAGAAAAAGAAATGCACAAAAGCACCCCTGACTTGCCTCTTTCATCGAGAGGCTTCTGAACGCGACAAGAACTTTATCACTTCGCAATTTAATATTGCATATCCTGCCACGCGATCACACACACTGTATTTCCCGTTTCCCTTTCTTCACCATTTATTGAAAAATAAAACAAAATGCTTACTTTTTTTTATGCTCAAGGAGTGACACATTTAAACGCTTCTTTTAAACATTCCCATTCAGCCACACCATAGCATTCATTAAAGACACAGTTCTGCATCAATATTGCTGCCTAGTGCCAGTGGTGAAGGGACTGGTTCGGACAGTCCCAAGCGACGCATCAGCCCAGCTGAGCTCCCTCAGCTTCACAGATTTCTTCACGATTCACTCCAAAAGTACCAAAATCAGAGCCAGGGATTTTGTGTAAAAACAAGCTGGGCTTTACAGTTCTCGTTGGGACAATTCTTTCCAAAGGCTAAATGTGTACCACTTACCATACATTTTGCCTTCATCTGATAAGATGATTTTCCTCCTCCCACATGGTGGATAGATAGCTAGAGCCTCCTGAAAGCTCTGTTCAATGTCAGGGCTCCAGACACCTTCTGCATCATTGTCAATAGGTTTATCTGCAGAATCACTCATTCTTTCAATATCTTCGGCAGGACTCTCGCTGCCGCTCCAGCTGCTGGGCTCAATGGTGATGGCTGGGGTCTCCAAGCCTAAGCCTGGAGTCTTAAAGGAAATAAACCTACAAAACAAACAAACAAACAACCCCAAAAGGCATTAAAGACATGGAACTTCAGGCAAACATTTCTGTCTACTTCTGATACTAAGTTAACAGCAGCTGAGCAGTAATGGCAATAACACGAGCATGGGAAGCACCCAGGAAAAGTAAAAAATTAATAACCGTCTACCTCAAATCAGCAGAGGTGGAGCAATAAGGCGGTGAGAAGGGAACTCTTTACCACATTTTCTGTGTGCAATTACATGAAGGCATAGAGCATCAGGTTATTTTTCACAGATAGTCAAAGTGGGTCTTAATCCTGGGGAAAACTCTGCAGCACATGACACATTTTATCTGGCTGAAGACTGGCACCCTTAAAATAACGAGCCAGATCCTCGGGCGGGGGTAAATCAGCATACTTCCACTGCCTGGAAGAGAAGCACATCAATTTGTGCCACAGCGACGACCAGAGCCTAAAACCACTTAAACCTAAAAACAAAAGCAAAAACTATTGTTCACATTCATCCAGATGTCCGTGGAGTAAATAGAATTACACTAGCGATGCCACAGCTCAATGTGACTAACTGGAAAAGGCTGTAATTTTCACATCTTACCCAAATAAATAATACAATCAGAATCTGAGCTACACACACAGAGAAATCTTTAAAATGATAATACCAGAGAAAGGAATTACAAGAAAAGATATATACTTTGTCTGTTTTAAAAGGTCTCTGTCACAGAACCATAGCAGAACAAAAATTACAAGCTTCAAGTTGCTGAATCAATTTAATAAGAAATAATTTAATATAGCTGCACCTGCTCACACCACCAGAGCTGCAGATCTGTCAGTGTTCCTTTTATATTTTTGAGAGAAATACAACTCTGCTATAAAGACTTGCTCCAGGCAAAAAAGCTGCTATACCAGACCAAATTCATCTCTGGTGTAATTCTTTGGGAAGTCAGTGAAATAACACCAGGAACAGATTTGGCTCAACATGTCTAGGCATAATGCAGTTTTATTTTGAAAAACGAAGAAGTTTGGTAACTCTAACTGATCTAAGTGGATGGGAGTGTTCAAACATGCATGCACGAGCTGCACACGCACTTAAAAACCCAGCTAGTTGGCTAAACACTCAAAAAAACCCTAAACTATAACATTTTTATTCTGCTGGGGGAGATGAGAGCAGGCCCTTTCAGCATGCAGAAGAGAGGGGCTTCCCCTTCTGCACACCTCCATCCTCACGCTGATACGCCTCTCAGCGGGGTCCCAGTACGTCGTAAAATAACAGGTGAAAAGTGGCAGAACGGCATTCACCCCCCCCCCCCCCGGAGAAAGAAGGGGAGGGTGCACGTCGGAGACTGTGACAGCTCTGATGAAACACCTTTGGGCTGGAGAACTCCCTGAAAGAAGAAGTATTTACAGCAGCCCTCACCCGAACTAACCAATCAACCAATCATTAGAGATAACCAAAACCTGATAGTCCGGTCCCTCGGAGGCTACAGTGCCTTGCAAAAAAAAACAGCTGAAACTGGGGAAACTGGGAGTAGTCTCTCAGTCTTGCTAACCAATGTTACGAGTCTGATGTCCAAAGCATGGGGTACTTCCACTTCTCCAGGCTCTAACAGGAGCTTGGAGGGATCAGTACATGCAAAATGGTCCCCAATAACTTTATTTTCTTTACTTGCATGTCTGTTTCTACAAAGGGGCATTTCTTAACTTCGTGTTTGTTTGAACATTTCAGCACAGATTATAAAAATGTTAGTGCGTACCCACCAGTAATCTCAAGGCTAATCAGTGTCTCGAACACCTTTTAATAACTGATAATGAGGGAGCAGATGGATTCACAGGGAACCACACACAAATGATAAGTGGGTGGGAAGTCTGGCCAAATACACCACTTATTGTCTGGGAAATCCAAAATGTACAAAATTTTTAAAGTCTCGTCACAAAGAGGGAGATGTAAACCTTTGTAAAACAGTGAAACACCATCCTTCATAATTCTCAGAAGGCTGAAGGGTTGATTCAATCCTTACAAGACTTGAACCTTGTACGCAAGGTTTAGCCAAAACATAAACACAGCAATACTGGGAAAGAAGTGACAAAAACAATCATGTCCACTTAAGCCTTCAAATACAGGGGGAATTTTAGGTAAATGAGAGGCAATTGAATGTTGACTGGGATAATTTGGCGGGGGGGGGTGTCAGTTTTACTGCCACAGTGCAGGGAAAAAAGGCTACCGGAGATTTTATTGGCCTCACATGATCGAGACCGCAGTTTCGCATTTCACCAGAAGACAGCACGGAGCGGGACTGTTTATTGGGTCAGTTCTTCAAAGGTGACTCAGGGAGGAAATCCTTCCCCTCCCCGATCCTGGGCATGCAACGCACAGCACAGCCATGGCCATCTTTCGCTCAGCCCAACCACCCTCGGCTTACAAAATCTGCCACAGTCATAGCCTCAAGTCTTATTATCGTCCTATAAACCAGCCCTTGTTATTACATTTGGTATTACATTATGCTGAAATAATAATTAAAATGCACACGAGGAAAACAGAGAGGCTCTAAAGTAATTAATGTTACTTGATATTCATGTTAGATCTTGCATTGTGTTTACTGGTGAATTTTCACTAATATGCTATCTCCCTTCCCATTCCTTTCACCTACTTGGATATCACCTTAAGGCATTAGTAGCTACTATTCCAGCCTCTAAAATGTAAGACAACCAAGTGTTTCTTCCAGAACATCTGTACGATAGGGGCGGGGAGCAACCTGCTGTAAAAAACCAAACCTTGCCTGTACTAAAGTGATTTCCATTTTGGTGAATGCTGACACTACAGATCAAGCTAGAAGACCAAGGAGCAAAAAAACTTGTATTACAACGACTAAATGGCTCCCTCTTATTTCAGGAAAATAATGAGCTACTCAGTTAATCACTTCCAGCGCAGCTCTACGTATCAAAAGGCAATTCCACCTCCTCCTTACCTTGAATTCTAAGGACCCAACTGTGATGAAAAATTTCAGACCTGTTATGCGGGAGCTCAACATGATTATCAAAAATAATACAAGCTGTCAATAGATGAGCTTTGTTGCACATTTCTAATGAGCTATAAATCTCATGTGAAAAATGTGGATTTACAGTCCAATTTAAATTTATTAAAAAAATAAAAATATAAAAAAGCAAGCCTTCTTTATATTGGCAAACTCAAAATTTTACAATACCAACTTTCAGTGGAGGAAGAGTTAATCTCCTGGAGGCAATTAACCCCACCCCACCACCCCCCACAAAAGCAGAGCTTGCACACATGACAGATCAAGTTGAAGAGTTCTGTATTTGCTTTTTATCATGTTAACTTTTAGAGAACCAATTTCGTGCTCGTACTGTCTGTTAACAAAATTAAAACACCTCAACACTACCCAGAAAACCAACCAAAAAACCCCCAAAACCAAAAACCAGATTTTAGCTAACCTTTTTGTACTTTCTAAGATTGCTTAAAGGACACTGCCGCAGTTTAGGAGGTCTCTCTTCAGAGTTTCCCCTCTGCATAAAGCTCTTTTAGTTGCAAAACTGAATGCGTCTTTCTTGCAGTTGCTGTGTATTCTCTCCAGTTAAGTCAATTCTAAGTATATCTGGTTTTCTCATGTAGTTATTAAGACGCTTTTTCTATGCATGATGGAGCTATATTACCCCCTCAACGCAACGTTACATTTAGCAATGGAGAAACTATTAGGGACAATACTGGATTTTATAAATATGTTTTATAGCCAATCAATACAGCTTCATGAGGTACAAGATATGACTTACTTTCATTACTTCATAGAGTAACTTGAAAAGTTACTTTAAAAACTCAGAGAAACAAGGATAGCTATCGTCAGAGCTGATCAAACCAATAAATTTAACTAAAACCAAATGATAGTTTGCAACATCTTATCAAGGGAATGATTTCTTTGCTTGCATCAAACATTCTCTTATGCCTTCACTTTATGAGCAATGCAAACCTGGACTTGCCCAGAAAGTCGGTGCTCACAGACCAACAACTGAGATCAATAGCTCTTCACAGGAGTGTAGGACAAGTGCAGATTTAAGGCCATGGTATGTTGCATATCCTTCAATGCTTGCACAATGAACTAACACGGAAATGTTGTCTTTCAAGAGTCATCAGAGCTCAATCTTATTTTACAACATCCTGCAAAACTTAAACCATTTTCTCTGTTTGTTCAATTAATTTACTTTCTTGAATTTCAGTGTACAGGTGCTGAACGGCACCTTCACTGAGGTATCGCTTGTATGTATACATAACCACTGGAAGAGGATTAATACTCTGCAGGGATTGGTGCAGGAACATGAGAAAGACTGAAAACATGCCTTGGTTCTGAGAGATGCCTGAGAAAAAATGATTACCTCTCCCCAGTCATCTAAATTCTGTCTGCTTGAAGGGGATCGAGGGCAGATATTTTTGAGACAACCTGCAATGGCATCTGCAAGAATTTGCAGGTGAGAAAGCACCAGTGTAGTTATCCACACTGATCTTCTGGCTATGAATGGCTGAAGAAGGCTACCAAATAATTCTTACAACCAGCCCAATATTTCTAAAACAGGTCTTTCAGAAAAATCTTAATTCTTGAGGTAAAGATTATGAGTGTTGAAGTGGCAAATTACACTTTTACGAATACTTTTTTTTTTTTTTTAGTTTGTGAACAACTTTATCTTAGCTACAGTTATATAAAAACAATGGGGCCAGGAGTCCCAACAAGCTTTTTATAAACATCAAGACGCTAATGAGCAGATGAGTAAAAACCAACTAATTCTAAATTTGCAGATGGCAAATTTTCTCTCAAGGCTTGAAAAGTTACAGGCCCATGGGATTTTCCTTCTGCTTTGTTCAGCAGTGCAAATCCACAGCTGGAGCACTAAGGCTTCAGGAAAGAACTGCTGGAGAGAATCCAGAGGAAGAAAGTTATCAGATCTAGAAAACATGACCTACCAGGAAAGGAATTAGGTTTGTTTAAATTTAGAGAAGACTGATGTGAGAAGATAACCACTTTCAAATAAGGAAAAGGTAACAGCAAAGCAGAGAAGCAGCTCTTGGCCATTTCTACCAAGGATAGGACAAGAAACAAAGAACTTAAGTTGCAGCAAGAAAACCATAGGTTGGGCATTTGGAAGACCATTTTGATTCTACAAACAGTCACACACCAGAAGCAATCAGTCTGGGATACTGAGGAACTGCTTGGGGGAGAGAGGTTGTTAACAACAGGTGACACAAGCATTTCTCGGGAATGATGCAGCTATGCTTAGCCCTGTCTGAGGTAGAGGAACGAACTAGATGATGCCATGAGACTCAGCAGCCAAGACAGAATGTAAAACGCCCCAACAGAGGGAAACCTACAGTGGGAGCATATCCTTGACTAGGCAGGGGGGAACCCAGATGCTCAAGAGACTTCACAGATGTCCTAGCGACCAGACAGCTTTGTCAGCTGCACGGCAGAAATCCAGGGGAAACCAGGGTTCCTACTGCCAATGCCTGTGGAGCTACACGCTCCTTCGCTCTGCATGGTTTCCTCACACAGCTGCTGGGCAGTCTGCTGTGTGAACATCAGTGGCAAAAGCCACCTGTGAAGTAGCTCATCAAGACAGGCAGGATGGGGAGGGAGAGCAAACCACCAGGCTGGGGAGAAGAGGGCTCCTTCTCCTGCTAGTGCTCTCCTTGGGAGTTTTGGGAGATGAGGCTGCCTCATGCCCAGCTCCCCATTCTCCTTCCAGATATCTGTTGAACTGCCCAACCCCCCATACCACATCTGGATTTCTCAAGCTCTTTCTGCACTGATTAAAGTAAATATGGAATTGGTGGAAAGCTTGAATTTTACTAGGATTTTATGTTTCTACTTTGCCAGTAAAAGTATCTGCAGTGTTTATGCATGTCAAGCAATATGCTCAAGCTTTTTTAAAAAAATTACTTTTTATTTAAAAACAAATTCATACTCTGGATTTCGTAGCTGTGATGTGTAAGTGTGTATAGATTTTTCTGATTCTTTGAGGCATTCAAATGGCATTACTTTCAGGAAAACACTATATATATATTCAAGCCATTTTATGTATAATTTAGTTTTATGAGGAAAGGATATAACACAGTACGAAGAATAAAAATGTAAATCATTTACAGAGCATCCAATGGCAAAATCATTAGCTTAAGATGACTTTATATTGTATTTTTGTTACAAGGTCTACTTATCAGCAATTATTCCCTTGAAGAAGAAAGAGCACCAGGAGAGAGAAGCAGCCCATTTCTAGGATAAAGTATTCCTTTAAAACTCAGCCAGACTAATTCAGCCATTCGCTTTTGCCATTGAAATGAAATAAAAAGAGTTTTTCTCTGACTGCATGAACACTTCAGGGAGAAATTCTGATGCTGTGCTTTTTTGGTGATCAAATAGTTGCATGTAATGATGCTTTCATGTACTTCCCATCATTCATATAAACCAGTTCTGTTCTCCTAGGATTAAAGTTACTATTTCTCGCCTGGTATTCAACCTTTTTACTAACTGCAAGATTTGTCTTTGGGATCTGTGGAGGAATAATATAATCAGTTCATCTACAGCTACAGAGCACCTGTGAAAAGCAGCACAGTGGTTTTTTTCTGAAATGAGTGCATTATGCAGTGAGTGAATTCAGACATTACTTTCTTCCCTTCAACTACTGCACTCAGGTATGCATAAAAGTAGCAGGAAGACAGACAGTGCCATGCCAGTGTGTAAAATACCAAAACCACATAACTTAACATCAGTAAAGTGATAGTTTCCTTCAAATATAACTCTGTACCCTGCTCATCTGAGAAGATCTACATGCGTATTTTCACAAACTGTGAGGAAACTTACTGAACAAAGAATTACTGAGATCTGCAAGAGTAGGCAGTATATAGGCCTAAAAGTGAAATTAGGATTATATGAACTATTTCTAAAAAGAAACAATGCATTCTCCTTGAATTGCTCATTTTTTGCTTATAGAAACAGATTACTCAGCAAAGAGTGGGCTGATGTTAATACATGGGAATTCTTCGCTTTGCAAACAGCTTTCGTCTCTCTGCACTCTTTATGCAACTGAAAGAGTATTTCGTACCGCTCAGAGGGCCTAATTTATTTTTTTTCCAAAAGCTGCTTTTGTTGATATATAATTATTGTTGTAAGGATGCTGAGTCATTGACTCCAACCCAATTTTCTTTTCCATTAGTTTTAATTTCATACAATTAGTAAAATGGTTCAGCTTCTCAGTGGGGAAACAACTGGATTCTGACTGCGACTACACCACACTCGCGGGCTCCGTTGGCTTTGTGCTGGCTCACCAGGACGCCTTCTGCGAGCAGCTACAGCTACAAACCATCCACAACATCAGCTAGCGCCTGGCAATCCAGCGTGCAGAGTGCTTTGTAAGGGGCTACACATTACTCGTGGTCCATGGTCTGCACCGATTACCAAGCTATCACTGGGTAGGTGAATCTTAACATACCAGTCGTGAATCCCTATCTCATTATGGTCACAGCTGTTTGAGAAACAATTCCTTCTTCATGCGATACTGAAGCAGTCACATTCACCCTAGGTGCTAGCTCTCATTTACGCCCAGCTGGTTTCAATTATAAGGGTGTTCCTGGGATTTAACCCAGCTCAAATACTGCATTGTGGTGGTAACCAACAAAGATTATTCTAAATATGACTTGGCACTTGGTGGAACGAAGAATAGCAAGCGTCGTGTCTGACTTGCTTTTGCTAATTACCAACATGAAGCAAAGGAAAGGATAAAATATTTACCAGCTCTCAGAAGGAGAAGCCATTCCTCCTGCACCTGCAGGAGGCGACTGTGCAACAACCCAGCTGCTGTGCTCTGCAGTGGCAGCTGATCGTGCGCCTACCGTCACCCAACAGGGGTGGCTTGTGAATGGCAACGGCAACATCTATTACCAGTGTAACGCCATGGCATGCTTACCCCAGCTGTATTCCAGCTGTGACTTTTCTATGACAAGAGCTGCTATATTGTGAAGTGGGGATTATTAATATTTCACCCATTTGCCGATTATTCAGCCTTTAGGAGAATGCTCTGTGACTGAGGGGGGTCTGCCCACACCTGGGGGCTCCGCTTCTAGGGCAGGTGAAATGGCTGTACGAAACACTCCCCAGCCCCAAGACCTGTAAGTAGAGGCCACAGTATAGTCCCTCAGGGCAAGGTCTGCAGCCACTGCTTTGCCTGGGGCATGTTTACAGAGCAGTTTGGCAGTTCACTGTAATTCATTCTGCTGCTAGCAAACGTAAATAGAAAATAAAAACTGGTGTATGTAGCTATCAGGACAATGGGCTTTTTTTACACACAAGACTGGAAAGAGGGACAAAAAAATTGATGCAGTTCTTGCTTACATCTAACAACTGCCTATTCCTCGAATGCCTTAAGTTCAGTCACCCAATGGAGGCTAAGGCAGGGGTTCAGTCTGCGCAGAGGCTCTGTGCCATCCCAGTGACTCCATAGACAGTGGCCCTCCTTCAGCTCCAGTGGTGTTCATCTCTCCCTATCCCTCCATACACATAACTTTGGCATCTGGACCTGGACACAGACACAAACACCCTGAATGCCTTCAGAGCTAGCCATCTTGTGCATCTAATGCTGGTTTTGCCACTGTTTCCGTCCCATCTACCTGGGAGTATGTGAATGATGTAAACGCAGTCAATGGTTTTCATATGTGCAGAAGACAATCTCTTCTTTGTAGTTTGTTGTAACTGCCTTTCCACAGCAGCCCTGAGCATGACTAGTTATTTTTTACCCCAAAAGACAAGCTGGAACTATTACTACCACATACCAATTATTACAAATATTAGAATTAGGTACGTCCTTGATCTCTGGTGTGTTACTAGCTTCCTGCTGGGACCACATATGATCCATTGCTCACACATATGACAGACCTGGCAGCAAGTCATTCTGTCTAGACGTAGCCCTGAAACCGTTTGTTCCCCCGATTCCCCGCGACTCCCCAATTTTATTGGAGTTGCCATGTCACATAGACATTCGCAAAACCAGATCCAATCCTTCATGTTCATAGCTCGCTCATTTTATTCCTGGCATATGACTAACTGGTTTTCTACTCCAATCTTAGATTTTTCTCTTTTTTTTTTTTAATTACCTTGTTTTCAGGATGAAAAGGTTTTTTTCCACAATGGCTGCAAAAACATGAGTGTTCACTCTAACAGCTCTGAGTGAGGTGGGAAAAGGGACAGAAAACCACCTGCTTGAACAACTTTATGTAAGTTCAGTCAGGAAAGGGAAAACCAATGCTATTTGAAGGGTGGTCCAATGTCTGGCTGGTTCATATGTAACATAAAACTTTCGTCTATATAAAAAATATTTTATATAATGATTTAAGTATTCTGTTAAAAAGGTACAAAAAAGGCACAGTAAAGTAAAAGGTTCATTCATTTACTCAGGTGCATTTGTTTAAACAAGAAATAGCCACAAGATTAACCCTTTCCCTATACCAAGCTGAAGAAGGACCCTTCTTTTATGAAGAGGGAGAAAGGCAAGTTTTGGACTAACAACTGCAACATCCAACTGGCCAAAGCCACCCCTGGAATCCAGTGCTGGCAACTTTTATCGCTCAAGTCCACTTGTTCTCTGCTTTGCAGATGTTGTACAAACACTCCTTTGCGTAAGTGCAAACACACACACACACACACTTTCTCAAACGTTTGTTGAAAGAGCTAAATTTTAGCTAAAATCCATTTTACAAATTAAGGAACTCTGCCAAACACTATCTATAAGCTCTATCACTCTAAAGCTGCTGCAGAAGGTTGTGAATGCCTCGTGCTCACCTGAATGTGCTGATTTGGTACCAGGCAGAACCAAGAGAAAACAGTTTTATTCTTCCTTGGTGTTACTACTTGAGCTACCGCCCCAGGCTCTGATTCTGCCAACACAGAGCCATTTTATACGTATGAATAATCACTCCAAGTGTAATGAAGCTCCTAACATCTCCATTAGCAATTGTTTTGGCTGGAAAAAGGCCCTGCCTATCAGCCCTGGAGGAGCCTGGAAACAGAGGAGTGATAATACTGGGAGGCTCACTTTGGGAAAGGCTGTGGTTTTCTGGTGATAGGACACAGAATCACAAGACAAAAAAAAGGAAGGGGTGAAATCACAGCACCATGGCCCTCAGCAGGGCTGGGATTTAATCCCAGGTTTCTGGCCTTGTTCTCACCAACTCTAAACAGAAAGGGATTTCAGAAACGAGCATGTGAGATCAGATAGGACTTGGGGTCCATGTCGACGAGTCATAACATGCCTAGTGGCTTGTCTTCATCGCAAGCCAACACTGGAAACCCCACCTTGTGTTTTTGTGTATAGAGAAAAATCAAAGCAATGATTTTGTTTGCAAGTGCAGTAGCTGTCAAATAAAAATATTTTAACGCATTTTGTTTTCTAACAGTTAGCAGTAGTGTTATGGGCAAATTACCTGCCAAATTAAATTTTAAGTCTGAGTTGTTTATCTATGTAGTACAAAGGAAGCCTCCTATGTAAGGAAATGAGCATTACTAATACAGCGCTTCTACACTCCAACTTTTCTTCCATCTCACACTTGCCTCCAACACCTATCCTTCCACAGGTGGTGAATGCATTGGCATCGGCTTTACTTGTCAGTATGACTGTCTCATACAGATAATGACAGATCCATATCTTCCATTTTGTCCATAATGGAAAATTTATTTCTGACATCTCAACTAAGATTCTCCTGAAAGTAAGGATGCTTTTATGCAGCAGGACTTGCATCTTCTACAAGGGAGTAGAAAACACTCTCCTGCTGAGATACTGAAACAATCCCAAACTGTGGCAATCTTTAATTGCTAAACATAAGTAAAACCTACAATGACTAGCTACAGCATTTTCAAAACTCAATATAATAGTTATGTAGTTATTCTGCACTTCTCTTGCAGTTACCGCCTATTGAGGAAGCAATTTCCGTCTTAAGCTCCGACTTACGTTTCCAGTCTATTTCAACTCCTTGTTCACTGTAGTTTAATCCTGCTTCAGGAGGTGTCAATTTTCCACAAAAATAACTTTGCTGGCAACAATTAGGATTGTGAATTCACTGGGTGCCGGCAGAGTTAAAGAAGAGATGGCGTGGTCCAGGCAGCAGAAAAAAAAGCATATATAAAAAAACAAACAAAAAGTACAAGCCTATGAATTAATCCTCTTAATTCTACCAGACTTTAAAAATCTTGAATTTAACAGAAATACCGATTTTACAGTGCACTGTCATTTCTGCCACAGCACCTCTTCCTCCCCTCTGCTCACCGTTCAGTTTTGTGGGCAATCATCACCTGCCTCTCACTCTGTCTGAAGAACAGCTGGGGTGTCCAAAACCTCCCTTGTTATTTCCAGCTCCGTCAGTAGGCCCAAGTGCCTCTCACAAGCCACCCTGATAAAGGCGCGCATGCCTTCTGGTGAGGCAGAGACCGTAACACCAGGATCTCCCTGAGCTGGCTGGGTGTGTGGGAGCAGGTCCGTGCCTAACCTTAGCAGACCCCTGCCATTTTCCCCTACCTGAGTCACCCTTCTGCCGCACTGCAGCTGGAGCTGTTTCTTTGGAAAGGGAGCGTCAGACTTATCCAACCCCACATGGAGCTCTGTGCTGGGGATTTTCACTGCTGTCTGCTTGCTCATGACTGGGACTGTTGTCTGTCCTTGCCACATGTGGAAGACACAGGGGTGGGAAATGAGCATGAACAGAAAGGAGAACTCTGCACTCCTTGCAGAAAGGAGCCTGTCCAAAGCAATGAGAGAAACCCACAGACTACATTAGATAAATATAAAGGAAACGCGTGGACATGTATTGTCCCTTACTGCTCTTCACTTGGGACCCTCCACCTCCTCCCTGTCTGTCAGTTCTCGTCCATTTGGCAGGAAGGGCACAAAAGGGGAGCATAACCTTGCAAAGCTCATTTTAGTTCTCTCTGCATGGGCAATTGCCGCAACAGTTGGGCCACGTTTTCTCCTTTTTCCAGAGCTGGGGCTGCTGCTGTGCCCTCAGAAATCTGCGTGCTGCAAGCCCGGGGGCGGCTTTGTCACTCACTCCTGAAGGCCACATGCCTGGGCAGGCTCCTGCGGCCAGAGCACACCCAGCTCTCCCCCTCAGCACCTGCTCCTGCGTGGAGAGGCAGCAACCAGCCGAGGCGCTCGCAGAGGATCCACGGGCTCATCTAAGCTGGAGAACCAGTGCTGTCACCAGGGTGATGTAAACTGCCTACTGTAACTAATTTTACTGCATGTTTTCTCATAAAACTCTGATTGGGATCAGGAAGACCCGAAGCGGTTGTGTGGCCACACGTTGCACATGCTGCTCCTGAAACGGCACAAGCACTGCAGCGTCCAGCTTGGTTGTCTGACCGACACAGGCAGAAATACCTTCCCAGAACCATGCTGTTATTTAGACTGCAAGGTCTCTGAAGGAGATAGAAGGTGGTTTCTCAATGTTTTTGATATAGTTTTACCATCCTAATTGGGGTTGTCAGGAGACAGTTTTGTAGTAATATGAAAATATAATAAATTCTACAGATTCCCCAGGGGAAAGAGAGCATGCAATAGAATTCCAATAATGTCTTCAATGACAAAAGAAAAATGTCTCTGCCCACAGTGGTCAAGAATACCTCACTAACCTCACTAAAACCAGCTGATAGTTGCACTGTCTGGTATTAATACAATGCTTCTAACACAAGCATTATTTAGTATCTAAAGGTTAGACAGTATCAAAATCTGTTTATGAAGAGCAGTTACTACTCATGCATGCATGCAGTTCTATAGCAATGTTCTATAGAAATGTTTTCTCAAGCTCAGAGGACAAACATACTCAATTATTTATAAATTCTGTTAAATCATATTTGCTCTCCAAATTTACCTCTGTTTTTCATAATGTTGTCTACACACAAAAGTTCCTTTAACTCAATGGATGCTTTTGTTGTAGGGAAAACTGAACACTTGTAGCATGGCTTCTCCAATATGTTTCAAATTAGAGGCTAAGGGTGGTTTCATGTTGATAGCTGAGACTTCAAATTTCACAACCTAATTCACCACCACAAAACACCATTAAAACCCTGCACTTTTTTCTTTTTAGGTTCAAGGTTGCAGGCTTTCCAGTCCTTGAAGGGTAGATGTCTCTTTAAGCTGAACAATTTCTGGACTTGCATGGTAAGCAAATGTCAAAATGGCAAGTCTCTGGGAGATCTGACTATCAAACTTGAACTGTCTAGTGGTGTTTCTAGTGAATCTAACACTTCAAGAAAAGGATTAGAGTGACCTTGATTCTTCTCCTACTTAGCCATTGACTTGCTAAATGATTCTTTAAACATTCCTATGCTTTACCATTTGCCATATCCTCTTTACTGAAAAGCTCGGTCAGGCTGTGATCCAGTGCCTTCAAAACTAAGCAGGCCTTTTTCTACTTACTGCCAGTTAAATCCTTGGAAATCCTAGGCAAATGTATTTCATTTGAGTATTTCTGTTATTATTATTATTAAATGAATATGAAGAAGAAGGAGAGAGTGACCCAGGCAAAAAAGAATGACCCAGAAAGGGAATCAGCCAGGAAATGACCCAGAGAGAAAAAACTATTTTGGCTTTCTTCCTCAGACTAGCAGTTTGTTTCCTCAAATGACTTTTTTTTTATTTTATTTGAAAGTATAAAAAAAATGCTGATGAACATTACAATAGAAGTAAGTTTGGCTCTTGTTAGAGAAACATTACGACTTAGAGCCAAGGACATCTATTTTTCACATTTGAATTATTTTTTGAACAGCATTTTCTGGCTCAGTGTCACTGCACCACAGATAGATATGATAGCAGATAAGTGTATGAGATTTTAGATCAACAAGAATGTTACTTTTACAATGAATACATTTGTAGTCAGAGCTCAAAAGTGTGTTTATTTCTGCTATGCATGGAAGATGTTGTATTACACGCTGTTTTACTAATACACTTTTCTTTTTAAAACAGAATGTAATTCATATTTTCTGACACTGCAGCTGCAATTTGATAGTTGGATTTACTAACCATGTGGATTTACAGTAACAAACTCTTCCATTTTCTTTCCCTCTCTAGCTCACCTTTCTGCCACCTTGATTTATTTCTGTTTCACAGCTGCGCCTACCAAATGATTCTTACTCTCACTCTACACTTTTCCACCTCTCCCTGCAGCTGACCCAAACTAAAACACAATTTTTCTGGGAATGTGAAATTAAAGAATTCTCACAGCAAGAATACAATGCCCAAAACTGAAGGGGGGGGAAAATACCTGAAGGCTACAGGTTCAAATTTAGAAAAGTTAAAAAATTCTCAGTTTAGATTCCACCATCATTAGTCACTACGGCACACCAATAACTCTCCCACAGATTCTATGGAATTTATGCACCTCCGGTATTTACAGCACTAACCACCTTAAGTAGTAATCGCTTGAGTTACATAAATATAGTCACAAGCCCCAAATATCCCGCTCTCAAAATCGGTATTGCTGCTGTAAAAACTGGCACCAGAAAACCTTAGTAGCACAAATATGATCCAAAATACAAACCAATCCAAATAAATAATGAAAACCAGATCAAAACAAAGCAGAGAAGCAGCAAACACTGAGGACTGATGAAATTAAACTAATACGTAAAATAATGAAGAAAACTGAGGGAGCCTGCTCTCAGCTCCATCACCTGTAAGACCTCTCCACAGCAGCACAGATGTGAAGGAGACCTGGGTGCAGGCATAGGACATGCTTGAACTCTGCAGGCTTGTTCAGCCCTGTGCCCCATCCAGCAGAGCTTCCTCTCCATAGTGTTACACAGGGATTCAAAAAGGCAGAGCCCAGGATGAAATTGTAGCCCTGTGTTTACATAGTAATTACTGAAAAGTTACTTAACCTTGGGCCATATCCTAATGTAATGAGCTTGGGCATTCTTAAGTCTCTCAGAAAGGGAGCTGAAGGCAAACTCTCTGGCCTGCCTTTACTTCCGAGTAGCCCTGCCCCTGGGTTTCTTTATAGGTACTCTAGACCCTACCCATCAAAGGCAGGCTCTGACAGACCAGTAAAATGTGCAAATTCCAATTACAGGGACTCTGCACTTCCAGCGCAGCCCAGCTGCCAACCACGCAGAGATTTGCAGTGATAACAATTATACTTAAAAGCGTCACTACACGTTTGAATGCATTTACACATTCTCCTTTTACTCTCTATTTATTATTAATGGCAACTCAACTAACATCAAGACCCCAGTGTGTTTGGCACTGTAGGTGTACAGAAGGACAGCAAGTTCTTGCTCTGAGGAGTTTACAGTCTAATTATAAATGACAGCAGATGGAGGGTAAACATTATGAGCTGTTCTGCTTTTCACCAGGAAATTTAACTCAGGTAACAATTTTAACCAGATAGAAACAATTACACATTAAATCGTATACCACATGCTAGGCTGCAGGCATATCCTAGTCAATCTTATACACTGTGGTGACAGTGGCCACTTCCAAGACAGATAACCAGGTCCCAGAAGATTCAGAGCTTTACAGGTGACCAGCCATATGGAGATTTTGCAGATAGCAAATGGGAAATTTAGCTTTGTTCAAGTAAGTCACACTCACGCTTACACATAAGCATGTATTTAAATCCATGTCTATTCACCAAAGGACTTAATATGTAAGCCCAGCACAAGCACCTGATGGCATTTTGCACTTCCTCACATTTTTAGGCGTCATTCCTAAGTCCACCATAAATTAGCTGCCTGTTACATTAACTTCATATTAATCCATCTGGATTAACAGGTGACTGTTATAGATCTTCACAAAAAAGGATTTTGAAGTCGTAACTGATAAAGTTTGTGTACCTGAGGACTATACTGGCCATTCACCAGGAAACTGTGGCCTTATCTGTTTTACACACATTGAAGCTTTGTACCCATCCTTGCTGTGGTGGCACAGTCTGCAGACCCGTACGAGAGGCACTAGGCTCTGTGCGCATGGGTATGAGCTGCACGCTGCCATTTGAGGACCTCAACAGCCATCGTGTAGGAAAGCACTGGGGGCTGAGCTGGAGATAACAACAGTGTGTGAGGGAACAGCTCCCAGGGAAAGCCCAACATTAGGGAATAGGCTACTACAATACAGAGAGGCCCTTGTGGCTGTAGCCCAAGTGAGCAAGGACCCTTGTGTCTCCTAGACTGCAGCTGAACCTTGCTTCCTAGGTGGCAAACACAGCTCTCATCTCATTGACATGACTGGAGCAGGATGTCTGCATTCAGCCCTCTTGGAGGCCATAGCTCAGTACTGAAGAACACCAGACACTTACGAGCTGTGCTTTAGATATAAAAGATTAATGCCATGTTGAGACTTCATCTGCTGCATTTCCTACCCCTTTACAAGATTTGGACTTTGACTCTGCAAACTGTAGGACCGGAGGCTTGCTGAGCCCTTCCCAGGCCCCTAGGAGGGCCTCTTGCACAGAACCTCGTGCTTGCCCTTGTTCGCAAACAACAACCGACCCACAAGTGCAGGAAGTGCCAAGAACCACATGTTCCACTGAAGCCAACTAGTACCACAAGCGACTCACCACCCCTCAAGGACAAGAACTGAATTTGCTGATGTGAGGTGCAGAATCACAGGTGCCACTTCCCGCATTTGACAGAAAATGGGTATGTAAAGTTCAGAGTCCCACAAGTGCATGCAGCTGTTTTAGGAAGCCAGAAGTACCTAGCAAGCTACTGATTACCAGCCATGTCCATGTAGAAGAAGGGTTATTTATTGCACCACACTGTGGGAATGACTGCATCAGCTAAGAGTCCTGGGCTTAAGATTCATTTTGTTCCCACCAGTAAATTCACAAACAACTCATAGAACAGGAGCAAAGGTCTTTATGGCTCCCTCATTTCCAAGGCCTCCCCAGGCTACCTTTGCCCACTTTCCACAGCTAAGACACCTAAGGCTACCCTGACCCTTCCCTATGCAATGAGAGCACTATATGTTACACGTTGCCAGGAGAGATCTCTTTCTCCAGAAGTACAGCTACAACACATCTATGCCAGCTATGGATGCTGCAAGGACCAAGTTCTTTCCGGTTTTCACTCTCTAACGCTCTCAAATACATGAAGGTTCACACAGGAAGATCTGCAGATCGCTCCAGAAGTCCCTGTCTACATGTGTCCTGCTTCCCACACTGCAGACGCAGGCAGAGGGGAGTCCAGTGTTCATGCACACCGATGCACACTGAAGCACACCAGCTTCCTGCGCTCAGCCTGCTGCGGGCATGGAGGGCTCGCTCTCACACTCAGACTTGTAGTCGTGAAGTCCAGATGCGGAGTCGAGCTATTGTTCTGGAGTAACAGTACTCCAGTTACAGTAGGGGATACACCTCAAGGCACAAAAGGGTCAGAAAACGATTTTGCTACTGAAAAAAAAATATATATACTATATACTTACGGCAGAATTGGACAATTAATCTTTTAGGATTCAGTCTAGTCAAAAATAGCCTCTGTGTCTGATAGAGATTCTGCAACCTTCTTTACTCCATAGCCACAAAAAATGATAACTCAGGGAAAAACACATCGTATTTCAGACTTCCTCTTCCCCAAAATTAAAGTCCTTGATAGAAGGACTTTTGTCCCAGCCAGACTCACAAGAATGATACACAGGGACTGCAGAAACTCTCAACATACCTGAGAATCCTGATGATCCTCCCTCAGAGAAACCACCATGGATCAGCTAAAGAAGAAATTTGAGGAGACAGCTGAATGTCCAGATTACACCCCTTCCTAGATACTGTGCAGAGAAAAAAATGTTTATACCCTTAAAAGACAGAATAATAATTTGAATTGTAGGTCCCTCCTCCCAGGTAACATCAGGGTTAGACAACTGATGTAGAAAACAGAAGCAGAAGATCTGAGAATGGCTTGAGGCTTTACTACAGTAAATTTATGGTAAATTTTGAAAAAATCCTCAAGCCATCCTTGAATCTTCTATTCCTTTCTTCAAATGATTTCAGATATTCTAGCAGGCCAAGGGAGAGGGCAGTGAGTACATGGGCGCTGGTGACAACAGAGTTGGCTGCACAGCAAATCAGCACCAGAAACAAAAGGTGAAATCTCAAAGACAAGAAGGGTGTTTTCTATCTCCCACATCGTATTTGTGAACTAGATTTTCTGGGAGGCTCCTGCCTCTGCTGTAACACACAAACCAGCTCGTGGCGGTCCAGCTCATCACCAGGACTGATCCGGAGGCAGTGTAACTTCACTTTAGCAGCTGTGAGCTAAGAGGGTTTTCTCACCAAAACCATAAAGCAGAGCTGCACAGTGGGACCTCATGATGCAGATTAAGGAAGCCACAAGTGGCTTCTTGTTGCCCTGCACCCTCCACTACATCAGTTAGGAGCTGGCAAAAAACCTTCCCCTCCGGCTTTCTCAGGCTTTCAGCATACTCCAAGTAGGGGAAGGGCACCTTGGCTTGCAGTATCACATGCCTGGCCTCCTCTCTCTCCTCACTCAGGTAGTGAAGCTTATAAAGGACTGTCAGCAGCGAGTCAGAGCTAACAGCATAAACTGTATAACAGTGGAAGAATTTGGACATGAGATGTCTGTCGCTAGGCATTGTGGGTCAGGGAGAGTCGATCCTGAATGATTCCTACCAGTTTCAGTGTGAATTCAACAGATGATACAACACTTTTGAAAAGCAGCCCAAGACACACACAACACACCACAGGAACGGCCTTAGTATTGGACACACCACACCACGGCTTAACCCAGAAAATGGCTATCGAGGCACACTGAGTTGGCAATGTGTAAAGGTTTTCCTTAATATGTGGACTGATTTCACAGGAATATTAGGAAACAAAGGAAAAACAAATACATACACACATTCCTGCACAGCTGGAAAATATGATGAGTTTAATCCTGCACAGTGAAGAAAGTGTCAGATATTGTCAGTGACTTCATACTGTGGAGCACAGAATATTTAATTTCTACATCCTATTCCAACAAAGTTACTCTGATTTTCAGGGAGTTTGGCTTTTACAATTGGACGGACGGGATTATGAATGATTTGCATGAGGGACTTTCCCAGGCATGCTTTATAAGCTCAGTAAGACTTCTGAAATTGTGTCAGTATTTTCTGTTTCACAGTAAAACTTTAAGATTTCTTTCCCAGGGACTTGGAACTGTGTGCACAGTATTTTGCTATTAAGTGAAAACCTTTCTATAAAAAACATGCTGAAATCAGAGTATCTGTATCCCTGTATCTTCTCCTTTCTCATCTTTCTAGTGTCTTTCTCCCACAATTTTAATGTTATAAGTTCTGCAAACAACTATTCTTTGGGCAAAAATTAGGAAATGTTCTTTCCAGGCATTTAGCACTGAATCTTTATCTGTGTCTATGAGCCCACTGAGAGTTTCACATAAATTCCAATTGCTTTTCCACTCCATTCTTTTTTCCATTCTTGAAGATGGTTGTTGCATAAAGGACTGTAGGATTCTAGTTTATTTTATTCTATTTTTTTTTTTCTGCTATATAAGTTATCTATTTCTATCTGGTACTCTTTTCCTTTCAATGATTTACTTTCCTGTGAAGGAGGGGGAAGGAAAAAGCAAGTTTCAAATATGCAAGTAAATAACTAGATAACTGCAGAAATAGTCCAGTAACTACACAGCACGAGATGGAAATCAGAAATAAAAAGAACAGTATGCAGATAATAAAAAACTGTCTCTTGTTAGACCCATCAGGAGGCTGCTGTGACCTCAGACCTGTGGTCACAGAAGCCAAAATCAGTTAAAACCTGCAGAGAACATTGCAGACTCTATTTAAGATTTGCACTGAGATCCCCACATTAGAAACTCTGCTATTATTTTCATTCTTGAATGATGTTTGAATGTTTAACTTAATTTTGGTTTTTGCTTTTTTTTAAATGAACACAAACTAATGGTTTCATTACAGTCTTAAGGATGGCTTTGTTTCATGTGCAAAGCAAACATTTAGTGAAGGGTGCGATTAAAGCCAAACAAGTAAATGTTTTACAGAGATAGCTTAGAAACTATAACAAAACAAGTAGTTATTTAAATGCTGAAAATCTAACCTGCGTGCATAGATGCCCCTCTTGACTCCCCCATCTTCGTTTTTTTGTTCTATTCTTTTGCTTGCAATTTTATTCGAAACCACAAAGAAATATACTGGGAGCAAAGCAACATTTTCAGCACCAAAACAAGTTCTAGTGCCCAGTTTTTCAAGAGGATGTTGCTAGTAATGAGCAGGCTAAACATAATTTACTCAAACTGCCTTCAGCAAGTACGGCAGAGTGTAAAAAAGGAGTAAGGGGAAAAATCTGTATCTTAGACTCTTAGCAACTGCTGAAACAGCGGAGCATAATTTTACCTCAAGTGTTTACCCAATAATTCACCAGGAAGTAAATAGAAATTATGACCTCTCAAATGGACATTTATGCCCAGACATCAAGCTATCAGAGGGAGGGAAGATTTCTAATTGATATCGTAGAGGAGTATGCAGTAATTGCTCAAGGTGCAAAGCCACAGAGCCAAAATATGGAGAGATGCAGCAGATCTGGACTCTTCTCTGGCAGGGGACGTTTTGCCAGCGCGGCACATCCCACAACACGGGGTACACCTCCAGAGCCTGGCACTCAGCCCCAGGAGGGGACGAGGGGCTGGCAGGGTTTTGCGGCAGGAACGCTCCCGGCGCCAGGTGGTGGCTGAGCGCAGGCCAGGTACCAACCCCGAGCCGAGCCATCTGTGCGGTGAAGATACACCCATTGTACGGGAGCAGCGACCCAGGCATGATCTTTCTCTGTAGGAAAACTACCCTCAAGATAAAAGGGTGGTTTTCTGCTAAACAGGGAAAGTAATCACTGGGAACAAAACTGTACAAAGCTATTTACTGCGCTTTTAAATCTAGGGGGTTTTCCTTTCTCCTCAAAAAAGTTTCCAAAAAATCCTCACTGTTCCTATCTGTAAGCGATAGTTTATGGAGAGGAGGGAAAACACAGGACAGGCAGTAAATCAGCCCACTAACTGATCCAGAGTCCATTACCAAATGTTTTTCATTACAAGTATGGCTTCACTAATTTCTGCAATGCATTGTAGGCTATTTCTGGAACCTTTAAAAATGCATGATGTTTCTGCATTTTAATACTTAACAGTATAGTTATTTCAGTTTATTAAACAAAAAAAAGGGGGAATTCTTTTAACTGCAACTGGCTTTCATGTCACAAAAGGACTAAGCCAGTGCAAAAGCAGCCAAGCAGGAACCCTATTTAAGTCCAGCATGAAGAAAACCTTTCCAACCTCTTACACCAATTAGGATAATCTGGGTCTTTTGATGTTAAAATCCCCAAGAATCATATGGAAATCATAAAAAGCACAGTATTTAAAACAGATTCAGAATGCAGATAAAATCATTTTTCCTTCTTAACATTTCCACTAGAGCTGAGGGCACCATCAGCTAACAAATTCTTTGTAAAGCTTATGTCACTTGCACTGTAGTGTTTGCTTTCGGCCAAGAGAGATGAGGGAGGCCGTCTCTAAAAGTAGCCGCTCATAAAACAACGGAGCACCTGGGAGGCGAAGCTGAGACACATGCTAGAGCTGGGCCTGGCAGACACCAGGGCGAGCAGCGAGGCCAGCCCCAGGCCCTGTACGCAAGCTGCTCCCGACCAGGGGAAAGGAGACCGAACAACTACGCAACGCGATCCACTGGCCAGCTTCTGGAGTGTCAGCCCTCGGACGCTTTGGTGTGCTTTGTACAGACTTCCCTAAATGAATGGCATCCATGAACATAAACAGAAGCTACAGGCATTGAAATAACATGCTTGAATCTGTGCAATGAGTTATCTTCAGGTAAAAAGCACTTAAGCCTTGCATTTCTTCTTTATATTAGACTATTTCTGAAACAACCAGATTTCTCTATGTCTCCTGCTTCCAAGGAACCTTGGGGCAAGAATTCTGTTTGCCTTGACAGTTCTAAAAAAGACCATAGGCAGGAAAGCAAGAGATGTTTTGCTGGATACAGAATTGCAGAGCTGGAGGGATGTTTCACTTTCTTTAAATAAAATTCAGATCAACAGTATTTTGCTGTGAAATCTGACACAGCAACGAACCTTTGCCAAAACCATATACGTATATAGGGAGAGAGAGACAGAGAAAGTAATTTTACAATGTTCTTCCAGACCGTAGCATAGTATTTTCTGTAATGGGAGAGGTTAAACACACCTTCTTGTGCAATACAAAGCACCAATACAGCCTCCCTATGGAACTAGTTACACACTCCTACATTGTATTGGGTTTGCGTGGCAAGGTTTTGGTAGCGGGGGGGGCTACAGGGGTGGTTTCTGTGAGAAGCTGCTAAAAGCTTCCCCCATGTCCGATAGAGCCAATGCCAGCCAGCTCCAAGACGGACCCGCCGCTGGCCAAGGCCAAGCCCATAAGTGACCGGGGTAGCACCTCTGGGATAACATATTTAAGAAGGGGCGGGGGGGACGTGACACACTGCACAACTGCAGCCAGAGGGAGGAGTGAGAATATGTGAGAGGAACAGCCCTGCAGACACCAAGGTCAGTGAAGGAGGGGGAGGAGGTGCTTCAGGCACTGGGGCAGAGATTCCCCTGCAGCCCCTGGAGATTAATGGTGGAGCAGATATCCACCCGCAGCCCGTGGAGGACCCCACGCCAGAGCAGGTGGATATGCCTGAAGGAGGCTGTGACCCCATGGGAAGCCCACGCCGGAGCAGGCTCCTGGCAGGACCTGTGGACTCGTGGAGAGAGGAGCCCATGCTGGAGCAGGTTTGCTGGCAGTACTTGTGACCCCGTGGGGGAGCCATGCTGCAGCAGTCTGCTCCTGAAGGACTGCACCCCATGGAAGGGACCCACGCTGGAGCAGTTTGTGAAGAACTGTAGCCCATGGGAAGGACTCGCGTTGGAGAAGTTCATGGAGAACTGTCTCCCATGGGAGGGACCCCATGCTGGAGCAGGGGAAGAGCGTGAGGAGTCCTTGCCCTGAGGAGGAAGGAGCAGCAGAGGCAATGTGTGATGAATCGACCGCAACCCCCGTTCCCCTGGGGGAAGGAGGTAGAGAAATGGGGAGTGAAGTTAAGCCTGGGAAGAAGGAAGGGGTGGGGGAAGGTGTTTTAGGATTTAGTTTTTATTTTCTCATTACCTTACTCTGATTTGATTGGTAATAAATTAAACTAATTTCCCCAAGTCAAGTCAGTTTTGCCTGTGACAGTAATTGGTGAATGATCTCTCCCTGTCCTTATCTCAACCCATGAGCCTTTCATTGTATTTTCTCTCCCCTGTCCAGCTGAGGAGGGGGAGTGATAGAGCGGCTTGGTGGGCACCTGGCATCCAGCCAGGGTCAACCCACCACATACATGTGCATAAGATGTTGTACAACATGGTTCCCTAGAGGCAAGGGGATGAAGAGGTGAAAAGACTGGGGGACACACACACACACACACAACTCAAGAACCTTACATCGTCATTTGAATAAATTGAAAAGTAAGCAAAACTGTTCGTGTTTATACAAGCAACTTGACTGTACTCTAACAGAGGACAAGGGTATGAAACTATGTCCTTATAAAGTAACACTCATCTTTTACTTATCTAACAAAGAGAAACACAGGAGAGGGTCAGAGGCTGCTGAAGGAAAAATATCCAAGTGTTAAGGCCAGAGAAATGGAAAACAAAGTTTAACACAGATAGGAGTATTTGCAGATAAGAGCACAAAAAAAAACGTTAAACACTGCTTATTTTTCTATAAAAATAAACATTGAATATTGTTGTCAGTGGTATGCACACCTGTATGAGAACCTGTATTTAAATTGTCAGTTTGACAACCGATAAAAATTATATTAAATAAAGATTAGTTACAGTTCTAGTATAGCTATAAAAAGAAAATTGGTAGTAGTGTTACGTATGAGTGTGAAATCAGCCTTTCTAACTAATCACCCTGATTTTCAGCTATGTGTTATGAAATTCTCATACAGATTTTGAATTTCCTTTTATGTCTTATGGTAATACTAGAACTATAATTAATATTAATTACAACTTCCATAATTTCACAGTGCCTGAATGGCTTGCTATTCCTAGTATTTGTAGGAAACAAGCCGTGCAGTTCCTGACACAAATATTATTCCTTATTAGTTTTGCAGCTGAATAATACTCAGCTTGTAACAGAATCCTCCTAGGACTGAAAAGTACTCTTGTGCACACGGACACACGCACAAAAACAACTAAAAGCTAAAAGCAAACTTGCCGAGAACTTCTGGGTCAGCTTTTGACATCACCCATAGGAATGAAACCAGACACCAACCAATCAGGCACCATGAGGCTGGCAGTACAAAATAAACAAAAGCTGGGCCCAGGGCTCTACAATGAGGGAGGGAAGTGGAAGAGACTATTGTTCCAAAAGCTTTTAAATGATGTTGCTTTATTTATTTCTTTTGACAATGCCTGAACGGAATCTTTAAAAAGGGAAAGGACCCTCCCCCCCCAGGATCTGTTAAAACAGAGTTGGGGGGTTTCTTTTCCCTGTTGCTATTTGTTCTCTTTAACAATGTTTTGCAAGCCCTGTAAAGCGAACAGCACTATCCCGGCGCGGCGTGTGGGAAGGCAGCATTCTTCCCAGCATCTCCACAGAGGCTCAGCACCGACACTTGGTGCCAGATTTTCTGAAAAGCTGGGCAGGCTGGGTGCTAAGCTCTTTTCAAAATCTGACCCTTATTTAGGTGCCTTCCAGGAAGCTGAGGTCTTTAGAAATCTGGCAAGGAGCATAGATACTGGGCACTTCGGGAAGCTGGGGCAAGAACTGTGCGATGAAACCACCTGTGTGCTCTCCCCAGAAGAAAAGTGTCAGCTCTTTTGGTCTTTCTGCACTGTGCATTGCTGAACCTGCCCAAGGCGAAACTCCTGCGTGAGACCGTACTTACTTATTCACACAAGCGGGCTGAGGAGGACAATGCCCCGCGCAGCGTCATAGCTGCAGCTAGCGTACAGCCGATGATTCACTTCTTGGACACTCTAACCTGTCACTGAACTCAAAAGATTTAGGATTAGGCCCAGAGTTCACTAAAAGCACACATGGTGTGTTTTTTCAAAGTTCAGCTCAGCTGAACAAAGCTAGCTGAATGACTTCAATCCTCTCAGCGCTTCCCCAAGGAAAAAAAAAGCAACATACATCTACAGTTTGGGCTGGACTTGCTGCCCCTTTCCCATTTCTAACCGTGCCGCATTCCAAAAGTAAAAGATAAACTCAGGGTCCTGGAGTTGTACAGGTAAAGAATATCAGTCATTCTTACATGTTTAATAAAATAGACCTTTTTCTACTCTTGTCAAGAAAATTAGTCCTAAGGTGCACACAAATAATTACATATTGTGGAACAGTAAATTATTACAAATGCCATACAATTCAAGCAGCCCCAAGACTGGGCCAGATTTTCAAATGTTTTGCAGATGTTTATGGTTTGCTGCAAAACTTTTGTCAAGTTACCCACACAACACAGCATTTACTGAACGATTTTTGGCACATGGTAATTCATTTTCTTTGCGCAGGTGTTGCATTCCAGAAATATTTTGTCTTCTTATAGAAGACTGCTGGAATTCTACTTAAAAAAATCATCATGAAAGAAAACAGATCCTCTCATCTGGGACAGAAAAAAATGCCCCCAAAACTCAGTTCATTTGCCTTTTCTTTCTTTTCAGGTAAAAGAAACCCCGCTCACAGGTAAAATTCTATTCAAAATACATGACAGATGCCTGGTATTTCTGCAAAACTCACAAACTGGAAAGCACAGTCCAGTACAGGGTAAAGCCCCAGGTTGCCTCTGATAAAGATACTGCAGTATTAAGCCCCAGGTAGTGTTTCAGTGGTTAATTTTACTTACTGGAAGCTCACGGTTGGTGGGACTACTAAGGCCTAACCCTTCACTGCAGCAGAGAGTCACCAAAGGAGACTTTGTCCAGCAAGCCCCAGGCAGAGCCACAGCGGGAACCCTGCAGGCACATGGGCAGAGCCGGTGTAGGCAGCGTCAGCATCCCCACATGCATCGGTCGCCGTCCCCCTCAACCTCACCACAAAGGCACCACATGCACCCGCAACGCTCCCTTTTGTCATGAGCTTTTATTTCACACTGCGTGGGGCAGGAAGCGAAACACAAAACGGGGTTGTGCAGCACTTCGGACCTTTCCTTGACTGATAAGTTGCCTGGAGGCAAAGCGAAATGAAACCCTTGGGATTTAACAACTTTCCCTTTTGAGCATATGGAAATTAAACATTAAGCCTAAAAATTTTTCCAGGAGCAGATATGAATCCAGATATAATATCACTTTGTAGCTATGGAAAAATACAACCAGCTATCTTCGACTTCTTAGACATGCAAGCCACTAAGTTTTGCTTCAGGGTAGGAAAGCAAAGATGAAAATGCCAAAGGACTGTTAACCTTTAGAGACACCTTTTAAGAGATAACATGACTGAACCCAGATAAATCAGAATTAAATTTAATCAACCCCCCACTCCCTAGCTACACTATCAGAGGAGAAAAATCTACAATTAGGAAAGAAACAGAAGGAAATTCAGACATCTTAATCTGAGCGAGCTCCCATCTCTGCTCTGCAACTTCCCTGATGAGACTAAATTCTGCAATTCCCAGGTGCAGCATAACAGACTTGCTGTCTTAACAGTCCTCTTACGAGTAATCAGTGGAAGGGAACATTTAAATAATGTTTTGGAGCACATATTATCTAGATTTGGCTGTTGTTCTCTCATTTACAGCAAAACTAATCTAAACTTACAATTTAAATACTTTGTGTCAAATCCTTAAATCACCCTTCTTATTCTGTGAATGGCGGTGTTAACATCTATGTGGTAACTATGACCCACTAATTCGTGTGCTCCAATATAGTGGCTAAGAATATATAATCCTTTAATCTTTTGCTCTGTGACTCCACCTACAACTCCCTGGCACTAATTTAAGAATACAGACCATGATGCTTCTAATGAGCGAAACATTAAAGTAAGATTGACTGTCACAGTCAGCAATCTGTTGCCGAAAGCGTCATGAAAGTTAGATAGTGTGAAGGTACGTACAACAGGAATGTTAATTTTTAAGTGACAGATGAAGAGTGTTCCAGCATGAATATAAAAGCCTATATTAAAAAGAAGTTTAAATACATATTCTTAAAATACAGATCCTTCTACTGAGTGCATTTTTTGTCTTTCTAAATAAAACCATTAAGTTATGATAACCTATATTACATTTTATCTTATTCTAAACTTTTTTTAAAATGTTCATGTGACTTTATGTTATATTGAAGCTGTATGTGCATCACTATTCAATCTGTTAATTTTTCTGGAGAAATCTAAACAATTGAATGGATAGCTTTCACTGCCTAGGCATCTAAAACAGTTTGTTGAAGTTTTACCTGCTTTTTTTTCCAGCAGTATTTTTTTCTGCAAGTTACAGCAACAGTTTTCTTCATTTTCAGCTAGTTCAGTTTATAATTAGTTCATTGTAAGTTAGGAAAACACTTAGGAATTTGTCTTTCCATTCATGAATAAAATTGAGATGTGCAATGATAGACTACTTAAGTGGTTCAAAAAACTTGAAGTACTTGGTGCCCAGAAACAATCGGCACAACGCACTAGCTGTAGATACTAGTTTTGTGTAACAGATCGGTTTTAAAAGCACAATACGTTCCAATATAAATTTTTGCCTTCTAAGCCAGAACATCAAATATAGTTAAAACAATAAAGCAGTCTTGATATGTCACTTTTGTGTATTTTACTTGAATTCAAACAACAACATTTCGCTACACATGAATCATATGAGATTAAAAAGATCTATTATTTCTATTAAGAAATGTGATTCACTGTTTTCCAGCATAAGAAAAATGTAAAAATTTAGAACATGAGTAAATGTATGTAAGCAGTACAATGTATTTAGAGAAACCCAATTGTTTACAACAAACAGCTCTGGTTAGCAAATGATATTGACCAATAAAACTGAGCCTTTGTTTAGGAAAGTAACTGGAAAGCAAAAATGCAAAACAAGATTACACTTAATTATTTAAATCAAAGTGCTCTGCTTGTTGATTTAAATTGTGATTAAAATCAGCGATTTCAATTAATCCACCCTGGATTGCACAAACATCACCTTAATAAGAGGAAGCAGGAGCTTCATCACCCAAGAAGTCATTCAGGAAAAGCATTGTGACAGAGTGCAAAGAAGGACTGAGAAAGTTCAATAATGGATATCCCTCTGCTGCCCAAACTCTCCAGTTTCTCCCACAGAGAGAGAAAGCAAACGCATGAGTGGGAGGAAGTGTTTACAGGAGTGTGCATGCATAAAAACATGCACAGGTACTATGAGGTAAAATAATGATGATAATTTTTCATTAAAAGCAGGATTTCTCTCCTCAAACCTAAGTAACATAGATTACTCATGCATTCCAATTATTCTTACTTGTTTTATTTCTAGTATCCCTAGAATAGTCCATGTTTATACTTTTCCCCCATTAGCAGGAACACGGAGCATACTCCCTGTTTACCTGATACTGGCATTAACTTATGGGTCATTTAAATAGAAAGCAATACTAAATATTATACTGAAATGGATTTGCTCTGCACTCAGATACTCACACCCAACTCCTGTTCCAGCTTCTACCAAAACCTGGACTCTGCATTTCTTCCTAGATAGCAGGGAAGTGAATAGCACAAACTAAGCACTACAACTTACTGTCGAAGGAGATCTACTCCAACTTAGCTAAAAGTCCAATACATTGCCAAGGTGATCAAAATACCAATATAATGACAATGGGGCATAAACTAAGGTACTTGACAATGCAACCTACAGCATATTTACTCCAAGGGCGCTTTAATACCTTGTATGAGAACATCCTCTCAAATAATATGATTTATTTTTCAGCAGAGGTCCAATTACGGTTAAAATAAAGGAAAGCAGGTAAGCCTTTCTTCTTTCTGCTTCGAAGCTTGATTGTGAAGGACAAACTACTCTGGTTGAGCCTACTTCTAATAGGAACTACTTTTCTTTTTTGATTTTACAAGAAAGTGTTTTACAATCCAGAGAGGATGAGTCATCAGAAAATCCTTGTCTAGTTGCCAAAAACCTGCCCCTCTTCATTATGAACATAAAGATAAAAGCTCTTACAGTACATTAGCTGGCATACGCCTACACAGACAGTACAAATAAATTAATTGTGCCTAGCCTCAAACATCCAAAGAGGTGTAGTAGGAGCTCAGTCCATCTTGTTTCATTAACAAATTAAACTGTAATAGAGCATCAACAGTTCTCTTATGTACATAAGCTTGGCTGTTGTACAGAAAGGTTTTGCAGGTATCATGCTTTCTTACATACATACATTGTAATTCTTCTAATATTTACATTAGTCTGCATACACTACCTAAATACCAACAAAAATGGTATAAGCTGGAAAAAAAATTATAAATGTTGGCGTAAGCCTGTTGGCCATCCTACAAAACCATTCAGAAACTGCATAGGTTTCTGGAACCCAAGACGGGGGCAGTGATGTTTACTAGAAAGGGAATTTTGGGTATGGCACTATTTCACACATGAAAAATTTACAAATTGTTTTGCATCTGACAAGAAAGGCAAGTATATTTGGAAGTGTCAGTGGACTGTGTCTGGTCTGGTATATTCAGGTTCATTTGAAAACTGCGCTACTTGCAAACATCAAGGCTATTTCATAAAAATATATACATACGTGTATTTTACAACTCAGCCAATGAGAATACAGATTAAAAGGAAAGTCAGTGTATAAAGTACCGTACATGGACCAGGGGCCAGAATTACTGGAAATAATCAACATTTACCATCAAATCCCTGCTACAGATGAACTGTTTTCCTTCTGGAATGCTCACAATCTTTAGCATGAGAAAGTTATACACAACCAACTTGAAAAACAAGTTTAACTCTACTTAGCCACAAGCTAAGATTACACCCTCAAACACACCTTTCTAAGATTTCTTATGAGAGGTTTGTTTGTGCAATCCAGTTAAGGGCAATTTGTTAAAATTGCTCTGTGATTTTCTTTATCCTTTAACTGCATAATTTAAGCAACCTGCATTTTACAAGTTCAAAGAATTTTTTTTGTAATTACATATTTCTGCCTGTTTTTACCGCCTGAAAAATGAAAAGTTGTAGAGAAAGAAGACAGAAAAAAAGAATGGAGGAGAGAGACTGAGCTCAATCTATCATAGAAAGCAACTTCCTTATTAATGAGAGCAGAGAGTGAGTTAATATAAAATACAAGGGTTCAAAACAATCTGCAGTCTGTGTTACTGCTGCTCTGCCTTTTTGGCCTCTAACCCCAGGGCTGGGAAAAGCCAGAGAGAAAAGCAAGGCACTGACTCCTCTGAAAGCTAAGTACCGCTGATACCCAAAGGCCAGCACCTCCCACCTGTCCAAAGTCCCGGTGATCCCTGTACAGAGAATTTTACCCTCTGTTTTGGGCAGGCAGTTGTTAAGATCCCTCCCCAGGTGCAGCAGGCCATTACCGTGGCTGTGATGTTCTAGCTAGCTCTCAGCCAGGGCTTCCTTCCAGCTTCGTCCCTCCTTGAGTTTCACTTTGTATCTTCAGAGACAATATTTTTCTTCTCTTCCTACCTCAGGAAAGCACACTGCTGCTGATGTTAGTAGCTGTTACGTCGTATTACACATGTGGACACAGCCTCAGCGGCTCCCAAACAAGCTCCAAACTACGTTTGCAGAGGCCAGCGTTTCTCCTGAGGGGTAGAGCGGTGTGACCAAAGGCGCAGATGCGCGCCTTACAGCAGACTGTGGCTCACTACTCCCATTGCACGTGGTTTTTTTTTTTCCCAGAGATCAGTTTTGACAGGCACCGAGGCCAGTGCAGACATACTGGCCCGGACTCGTGACATCACCTGATTAATAAATCCGAGGAAGGTTTGGCAGCTCTGGCTACAGGCAGCCAGCCCGCGGCAGAGTGGCAGCCATGCATCAGATAATGCAATGCTAACTCTTTGCTCCATACCGTGCTTCAATCAATAAACAACTTTCTCGCAAGCCTGCTGTACTAACCATCAGTTTATACGGCCCCTTCTGTAAGCCCCGAAGGCCCTGCCAAAGCATAGGCCACAGCCTGCCGGCCACCACGGGAGTGTCAGGGCTCCCGCTTCTGCCCCCCCAGCCAGAGGGACGCATGGGGCGGCGAGGACGTTGTCCTCACGGTAGCAATGGCAGTACCGCTGACAGGGAGGTGACAAAGAGCCCTGGGACTGCGGCTTTGCACTCACTGAACAGAGGCCATACTCTGCCCCGGCTCCGCGGTGAAACACAGAGGAGCCTCGCTGAGCTCCCTCTGCCTCGCCAGAGCACGGCCAGGCCCATGGCCTTCAAAAATGAGGCCACTATAGGTCCTTTTTTTTTTCCTTCCTTTATGAACGGCACCTCATTATTGCAGAATGATGCCAGTGCTTAATTAGTGCTATGGGTTAATCACTCTGCTTGAAAAGTTTCCCTCTCTTTCATGGATAAAGGAAGCCAGCCCCGCTTCCCGTTATCCAGCTACCAGCATCGGCTCTATAAAGCACCATCTTCAGCCAAAGTCAGCCACAGCCATCACACAGATACGTAGTGCCTGATGTGTAACTGTAGATATCCTTTCTTTTATGGGGTTAATACTTGCCCTTGGGGATAATTGTGCAGGACTTTAGATGAGAGATTTCCATAAAAGGCAGTAAGAGTCACCCAGCTAAAACCACACATAACTCAAGCTAGTTTACCCCTTTGCATTATTTAAATGTCTCCCTTTAATGTGAATGCATCAATTTAAAGGCACAGTGCTGCCAGTGCTCCGGGCAGGCAGCTCTTCTCTGGCGACCAAATGTGTCTCTTCAGAATTTAAATTTGCATGCATTTCAAAAATGTGCCTATTCCTAGGCCTCCTGGCTGTCAGAAAACAAAGGCCTAAGTCTGCCTTTCCCACTGCTGTCAGGGAGCTTGCGGTGTCAGATTTACTGCACCCCTGTACCTGGGTGTCAGGCAGAGAGGGGGTTGTGCCGGCTCTCTGAACCAGATGTGGGTACTGAAATCCAACACACTGGCATTTCAAACCATTGACTGCTGGCCATTGACTTGGCTGTGAATGAGCACCTGGCCACTTTGTGAGTGGACCCAGAGAAGGAGGAACCACCGGCTGCTCCGGCCCTTCCACTCTGCTTCCCTGTTCCCAGAGTACTGACTCTGGCTCATGCCTTCCTTGGAAGTGCTTCAGCTGTATCAAAATTTACACCAGTACATGGAGGTAACCAGAGACTTTTCCAAATCACTTACAGCTTGGCCTTCCATTTTAAGATAACGGGGTTTTTTTTTTCAGGTTTATTTCTAGTGTATATTTATACAAAGAACACCAGCAAGGTTCAAGTTACAGCAATTAATGAAATTTAACTATATTAATAAGGAGAGCGCCTTTTTAAAAACAATTTTGGTTTTAATGTTAAAAAAATGCAAACAGCAATAAGAGTGAGGCAGAAGTATCTTCATTTGATTGCATGTTTCTTTCTCTGACTACACGTATGAACTTGTTTCCCGGTCAAGGGGAATTTTTGCGGGTAGGAAAAATAATTCGGCCATCCACTCAGTCCCGGAGTGTCTTGTTTTTATAAGGCACAAAGGTTTTGTCACTCAGGTTACCTAGGAGTGAAAGTTATGTCTTATAATCCGTAATTCTATTGCCCATTACACACCATCTGTTGACACAGTTAAAGATAATCCAATTTTTGTCTTTTAAAAAAATCGCATAGCTATATCATATGGTGCATGCAACGTGATAAATTACTTACTTAAATATGGTGCTTCTGTATGGTTTACAAATCCATGGTCACTCTCAGTTAACCTGAAAGCAGTTTTGAGCAGGGTTTTTTTGTTTGTTATTTCAAATGTCTGAGCCCCTAGCTGAGGTTTTCATCTATTTACAGTTACACCTAAAATTGTACGATTAAACAGCTAACAGCTAATCTAACCAACCTTTAAGGAGCTGTTATTGGAATTCAAAGCTTTGCATCTACAGTGGAACAAATGTAATGACAAAGCTGTTTCATGTCTCCAAAGCAGCAATGTCTTATTGCAGTGTCTTTACTAGGAAGAGCCTGATATAATTTAATTATAGACTACTTGTTCAATGTGATGCAGCAGTTCTCAAGTATTTCAAGTAGATTCTGGGAGTCTACCCATAAAGAGCTCCTTGCAAGATAATGGTCCATCAATATATCTGCAGGTTTGCAGCAGATTTGCTTTTGTCACTTTATTTTCAGTCTCCAAAAGTAATCAAAATAGTTAGTGGGTTGCCAAAAGTTGTATCTTCACAAAATAAATCAAAAGAAGAATCAATCATGCTGGGCAAAAGAAAGCTCTTACACAATTAACCTGGTGAAGGGAAATAGGCTGTTTGCTGTTGCTCAACTCCTTTGCCAAACTATTTCAGTGGCCCTTACATTCTCCAAGGCCAAACCTTCAAACAACAATCTCATCCCCTTCTGATGCACAAGACACACCCGAAACATTTTCAGGAGGGGTGGAAAGTAGTAAAAGAAGATTTCTGTGATTTGCAGTCAGGTTCTTCTGGGAAGATTACATATTTCTAGGTGAGTATAATGTACATGTACATCTGTACCTCTGATACAATCACATAATCAACATTTAAATCTAGATAGCTATTTTTCCATGCAGATTTTTATTACTCATTTATTACTGAAATAATTAACCACTTTTGGGATTTTTTTAACTTAAGAAGTAAAGACTTAATTTTCACCTGACTCTTCAATTACAATTCTGAATAATTCCCATTTTTCTTGCAGGCCAGCTTTAAATCAGTCTATCAGGCTGCTGTGTCCTTTTGCACTGGCAGGTTTTGTTCCCACCAGAGCCTCTGGGCAAGCCAAAGCCAAAGCACATCCCTACAATAATCTCATTTAGTGATACACCTGCATCACTCAACAGAAGCTTCCATGGTCTCAGGCTTCATTTGGGGAGAGGGAGGCAGTAGTGCTCCAATGAAAGACAATTCCCACAGCGTTTCATGTTGGGCAATGGCTCACCAGCAGCCCAGCTGCTGGGATGCCAGACTGTGCACCATGGGGAGGCAGGGAACATTTCCAAAACCTGGTGAGCACAGAGATGGCACACGAGCTCCAGGTGCAAGGTCACAGGTGTTCCATTACGCTGCTCCTCTCTCACACACACCTGCGGAGCCCTAAAAGCACCAGACCTCATCCACAAAGTGCTGAAAGTTTGTCCCATTTCCTCCGCCTTCTAAATCCGATTGTCCCATTCTTGCTCCCTCTGACCAGGCTGTCCAGCTGCCTATGCCTATCAGGTATGTTCTGCTACTAGAAGGGATTTGAATAAAGCATTTAAGTATCTGGCAAGCATTTTCTTCAATGAAGACATGCTATGAACTAGGCAATCGTATTTTCAACTGTGCTGCCTGCCAGAAAAGTGCACAAACTTCCAATAGCACAGAAATGAGGTCATTTTGGTCAACTGCCAAAATCAGCACATTTCCTCTTTCAGTTCTGGATGCTGCACCTCCACACTCCACGATGTGTGACAAGTTGTGAGAGGGAGGTACAGTCTCTCAGAAAAGGAAATAAAAATTAAACTGATGGATGTTATTAAAAAAAAGGGGTGGGGAAGAAAAAATCATGAAGCATTCTGACGTCCTATGACCTCCTCCTGAAGATATATTTAATTGGAGTCCAGTATAACTTTTCTAAGAAGATGTCAATACCTTATCTTGATATTGCAGAAATGTAAAGCCTCATCCTGTTAGAGGAATTCAAAAGGCTTACATGAGGGATGCAGCTTTTGGTTAGAAGGCTGGACTGGAGTTTAGCAGATCAGGATTAAATCCTGGTCTTGCCACAAGTTCCTGTGGGGCTTGAGCAAGACTCCTAACTTCCCTTGCCTGAGACCCTATCTTGTGCCTGGTCTTGTGCATTTGAAAACTAAGTTTTCCTGAGCTGGGAATATGTCTTTACAGTAGAGCAGAGTCTGGAACAGTGGATTTTGAATGCTCATTTGGGCCTCTTAATGCTAATGCAGCACAAACCAAAATGACAGTAGCAGTAGTAATAAGAATAATAATAGTAATTATCTCTCAGTCTTTATTTTCAAGTTAATGTCTGCCAAAAAGTGTTAGAGAAGCTTCTCATTGTGGCAACTACTATATTTATGTGCGTAATTTACAAGCAGCTCATCTGAATAATTTGAATTTTTTATTAAGATTATTTTCTCATTTTCCATTGAGAAGCCTTCTTAGATACTGACTCACATTCAGCCTTGTAGGGAAAAGTGCCAAGTATTTGTTTTTCTTATGTCTCCAGTAGTTATTTGACTCCTGCATTAAAAACTCAGCAAAGCCAAAACTGAATAGGAACAATCTTAATTTAATTATTAAATATATTTCAAAATTCATGGTGATTTTAAAAAGATGTTTAATGTGGGGTAGTGGAAATATGCCAGGGAAATCTAAAAACCTGTATGTAATCTGCTCTCCCCACCCCTTCTTTCTTTCAGCCTCTCTCAAAAGGACGTTAGGTGAACTCAAATCTATCGGAGCTAGGATGAGCTAGTTTCACTTCAGGTTTGCTAGAAAAAAAGTTACCAGGGCATCGTGCCAAGCCTGCCACTTTTGAGATAAATATGACTTTCTTTCAGGGCAGTTTTATGAGGGGCACAGCAAGAGGCTCATATACTATGGCAATTCAATTGCAGATTTAGCTATGCAGCAGCTGCCACTGCTTCATTATAAACAACAGTTCACTCTGAAGTTCTCTTAAGAAGTTTACAAAAGGGACAGTGTATTTATCTGACGTCTGTTACAGTGGTGTGGAGATACACAGATGGCCTTTGACTCTCACCTTCTGCATCACACAGAGCCAAACCGAGTTCTACGGAAAGGGTTAGACCTTAAATTTGCCTGCTCTTTTCCTGATGATACTCCCCTCGTCTATTTGATGATCAGAGCCAGCTTACTTTCCTTGGGAGGGTCAGATTGGCAGATGATCCGTAGTGAGGAGAGGAAACATGCTAAGTATGAAAACATTCTCATAAGCTCTCACAGGAAAAGGATGTAGCTAACAATAAAAGAGAATACTGCATTTCTCTGCCAAACTTCATCAGACAAGATCATGCATTTCCAAAACTTACATTTATACCAGTTAAACATGGGTGGTGCTACATCTACAGGAGGCATATTCCGAAATACCCTTCCTATATTCCCCACAGTCAGTCAGTCAGTCCTGGAGGTTGCTTTTTGAGGTTAGCAATAGGCAAATGTATCACCACCTCACTTAACTCAGGATACTACCAGAGTGCTGGGAGTTACAAAGTGAACCGCTTCACCACTGTCTGACCAGTCCCGTGAGTGATCCGTCAGGGAACACCTCCAAGAGCCACTCAGGCAAGGCTGTCATAGACTGCTTGAAGTGAGCTTCATTCACCAGTAGTATTGATGGCCTGGCCTCCTGCCAGGCACAAATACTGTTTGCTGCACAGTTGGAAGGCTAATTACTTAAGGTTCATCCTTCCTCCTCTGGGGTTGTTCCCTGCACTTCTTCAGTTTTGCAAAGCTGGTACAGTAAGCCAAAGAGCTGATAAAAGTATGGTCTGGGCATGGCTTTGAACTGCTTGCCTTTGCTTGGCTTAGTGGCCATATTGTTTGCGGTTTCACTGAAAAGCTTCAGTTCTGACTGTTCCGGCCATGTTTCATGGCTTTCCATACCTTTCCAGGGAGCAATGAGGATGAGCTTTTTGATGGCCCATCCCTAGTCCAAGCATTACTCCCAGAAACGCACCAGCCAGCAGAGACCTACTGACCTTTGCTTGCTGTCCTCAGTGCCATCAGGGCAGCTGGTTTTGACTCATTCCTCACTTTGTTCACCTGTGGACACATCTGCCCAACAGGCAGCACAGGTGATTTTTCCTCCACACAGGCTGCTGGACAGACATTCGCAGGCAGCCCTCAGTTTACATTCGATGTCTGATCGGTGGAGCGAATGCCCAGGTCAATGCCTGTACTCAATTTTACAAATGCCAAAGAAGAAGACAAGCTGCTGGCAGGTCATTCTCAGAAAGGGATCCAGGGGGTTCTGTAACTTGCCTTATCCTCACAGATCTGGAATTGCTGCACGCAATGAAAGCAGCCTATTAACAGTTCATCATAAAACATGCTCGGAGATTTTATGTTCTAAATTATGTATATGATTGTTTTGCCTGTTTGGTGATGGTTACTGTAATGGGAAGTCTAAATCACTGTTATTACACCTCTAACTAAGGATTTTTAAACTATTATTTAAATTAAAAAGAAAAAAAAAGACAAGTCCTCGGAAAGAATATTTCAAAAAGCTGTGATCATTCTGTGAGCAGCCTTAAATACTGACTTGATATTTCTTCTGGTCCTGGGGTACACCTGTTCCAGCATGTTACTTCAGAGGAGAATCAGCTTTTCTGCAAAGACTGAGACCTATGCATCAGTTTCACCGCTTAAAAATGGTTCTTTACATACATTTTCATAATAAAGCACTTTATAACTATTACCCAATTATTGCTTACAGCATTAAGTAACAAGGTATTATTACTCCAATTTTACAGAAGGGAACAAATCATGAAATCTGAAATACTTATTCTGTTTTTGCGTAGGCTTTCTCATATTAATTAATTATGAGACTTAATTACACTCAATCTCACCACTCCAAGCCAATTACGGAAAATTGTGTAAAGCAAAGAAGTAGGGAAATCTCTATCTCAGAGACAATCACTTATACTGACAGCACTTTCCACAGAGGTATATAAAAGGACTTTGCAAATATTAACTCACACACCCAATGCAATGGGATGGATTTTTCTCTGATTTTTCCCCAACTGCCCCTACGCTAGTAATCTGAGCAATGAACACTTCTCCCAGCTTCCTTACTCAACTCTGCCCCAGAAACCAAATGCAAATCTCTGCCCCCTGACTTGTGCCTTAATCACATGACCACCTTTCTTCCCAGAAGCAGGAAAAAAATGCCCAGGCACGTTAAAATCACCAGATTAGAAGAGCTCTAATCCAATGACTTTAAACATGGGTTGGTAAGAATTGGTATGTGCTATATTTATATGTTGCAAAATATTTTTAAACTTTCTATTTATTTTGAATCTACAGCAATTTTATTTACTGAAGTTTAGCCTGCAAGGGGAATGGTAAATCCTCTAAAACATCACTTAGAAATTTTGTTCCACTGAAGTTAGCTATGAACACTTCTGCACCCTATGTTGAAATGCTAATTCATGACTTCCCACAGCACTTAGCTGCAGGGATTCACAACACATTTCAATGCCTTCAACAGCAGCAGCATTCCATGGGGAACCATTCTCCTATTTCCAAGTCATAGCTTTTACAAAGATGGACTAAGCCAAGGCAAACTGTCCTTTTTATATTAATACCAACTGATCCTCCCATAAAATGTGCACATTTAAAATCAGGGGAGAAACAAGAGCAATTATCATCTTTGGCAGTTTGTATAAAGAGGGTAAACTGCTTGATTAAAATTGGGGAGAGACATTGAACTGACAAACATTAATCTGAATTTTCCTTAATTTCTTTACTCTGTCTGCCAGTGAGTGAAGGCTGCTCTAAAAGACTCTGTGAATAGAGGTGTAAATGTAAGTGGAGGAGACTCCATTCGTTTATGACTTTGACTTCTTTGGAGCCAAGATTTCCCCCAAGTCTTCACAGTTATGACATTTTGTGTTCCATCTGGCCTATTCCAGCCGAATATTCAGTCTGTGCGCCTCGCAATTATGCCTTGTTTGCATCACACCATAACAAGTGTGCTACAAGAGTTTCACGCACCGGAATCTACCACACAGGATATTTTAAACACTCTCCAGTTGTCTAAGTCAGCCTCATGGCACGGCAGCAGAATTAAATACAATGGGATCTGGCAGGCTGCATTCACAGAACTGCATTGTAAAAAGGAGAAAAATAAATATTAACATTTTGACTGTTTTACAGTCAAATTACAATTTTGCTAAATACTCTTAAGTAAAACAGAAATACCTTTCTGAGACTGAAAAACCAAGGAGTTTGCAGGTGCAGTTAAATCAGACACCTTTCAAACACACATTCTTCCTTATCCTGCAAAGCTTTCCCTTCTTCTTTGCCCAGTGATACTTCCATACTTCCATTAGCCCAGGAAAGGGCAGCTACAACCTAAGCATTCAAAAGGGTGAGATGCTCAAATCCACACCTGAATTTCCGTACCTAATGACAGCTTTATCCTCACTCAAGTAAGCTCCTACTTTTTCCTGTTCAGACAAGGGAGATGCCATCCACCTCAAGTTAGGCACAGAGGGTGGATGGCCAGGATCTCCCTCTGGAAGCCTTCAAAGGCACACAGCTCTCTCCTCTGAATATACGGAGAACTAGAAACTTTCTTTAGTAAAACTGGCTTACCAAGCACCAAAAATTTAGGAACATATTAAGTACCCAGTCCTCTTAATTTGGACCATATCCTCCAAGCTTCAGAACAGACACTTTCCTTGAAGACACAAACTATAAATTGCAAGCGTGACATTAAGGCATGAACCTGTATCTACCGTAGTATTGTTAAAACAAATATCAGTACAAATTCTGTGTTAGTGACAGAGTAATGTATTTTCCATGCTTTTAATACTAACCCCAAGCTTAATTATTATATGTAGTGTCTAGGGCAGCAACACTTCCTACCCAGCACCCGTCATCAGTCCAGCAATTAATTGCATACCACTGACCTTCACAGAACACCATGGAAATTTTATTACTGTACAACTAAATTGCATTTCATACAACACTGCCCCATAACTATGTCTTATTATAAAAAAATCATGTGCTTACAAAAGGGATAGTTGAGCCAATTGAACTATTTATAATTTGCAAGAATAAAAAACATTTCACAAGGTTTGCAACATACATACAAAAAATTTTGCAGCCTTAATACAAGACAAATGTTACTAAGATTCACATTATAGACAAACGCGGAATGGAAAATATTCCCTGAAGTCATAATGGCAGGGTTATGCAGTATGCTATTTAAAAGCTATTCACCAACAATGTCCTTTTCCTTTTAGCCAGAATCCTATGGTAGAAATTCAACTGAAGAAAGTCAGTTAATTGAAACTGTGGCTCTACAACTGAGGAATTGGATGTGTAAGATGAAGCAGCTGAAGGACTATACTTCCATATACTATTCAGTACTAGAAGAGAGGGCTAGCAGTCATGGCCTATGTCTTCTACCTTGGAGTTACCTCTCTGCAAGTTTGCCACTTTGAGGGGGCTACATCCTGCTTGTCCTGCCTTACTCTCTCCTCTCGTTTTTAAGAAAATGGTACCGCTTAGCACATTTCTTCTAAGTTCAAGAGTCTCCTTGCTCCTTTCCAAACCAAAGGGTTCACAAAATAAATAATTATTGCATGACTACTCTAATTTCAAATTGGCATGCTAATATAAGAGCTAATGTAAGTCAGGGCAAGAAGACTTTCTCCCTGGATTCAAGGGCTGCGTCCAGGATGAAATAACTTGTCACGCCCAGGATTTCAATGCTAGCTTCCAAGTTCCCAGACTCAAGTGACCCAGCAGGACACAGCCACAAA
>VYZW01042064.1:275090-299064 GCA_013401315.1 Balaeniceps rex
CCCCCTGCGGCCGCGGGCGGGCGGGGCGGCGGGCGGGGCCTCCGCGCCGCGCTGACCTCATAGGGGAGCCCGCGGGAGGGGAGAGGAGAAGGGGAGAGCCGGGGGGAGAGCGGGGCGGGAGAGGGGAAGGGGAAAGCGGGGCGAAGGGGAGAGCCGAGCAGAGCGGGGCAGCGCGCCGCCGCGGCGGCCACCCGCCTGGCGGGCGTCGGCGGTGCTGTGCGGCGGGGTCCCGCAACGGGGTCCTGCAACGGGGTCCCGCAACGGGGTCCCGCAACGGGGTCCGCGGTGCTTTGCCAGGGACTTGCAGCGGGGGTCTGCAACGGGGTCTGCAGTGCTCTGCAATGGGTGTCTGCAACAGGGCGTGCGACGCTTTGCAACAGGGTCGCAAAGTACGGGGTTGCAGTGGGGGTCTGCAGCGAAGGTCCGCAATGGGCCACAGGAGCTGGCTGGGCCCTGGACCCTGGTGGACGGGGAGGCTCCCCTGGGAAGCCCAGCTTCCCCACACACACGTCCAGCCCCTGGGTGCACCACAGAGCCCTGTGCAAACGAACTCCTGCCAGCCCCCAGGAAATGCAGGCCTGTGCCCGGAAGGCCACCTGCAGCACCCCCAACAGAGACCCTGAACAGGGTGTGAGCAGGAAGGCTTTGTACACATTGCACCCCAAACCAACACGAGCATAGCATGGCCCAGGGGTCCACAGTCTTCACCCTGAACACAGGTCGTGACCTTTCTCACAAAACTGGCCCCAGCTTCAGATTTCACAATGCAAGTTTTGCACCACTCCAATTGCGAGCCAAAGTGCCATTAGACTATCTTTACCCTTCTTGTACTGGCGCAACCTGTCCCCCAGAAACGCTCCCCAAGCATTATCGTAAGGCATGTCTCCTTCGGTTAACAATCCGCTACCTTATGGAAATAATCACAGGGCAGGCACAGCTGTTGTGCTTGTGAAAACTCTTATTTGCATAAACAAAATGGATAAATGGACACCTCGGTGCCTGTTTGTGAAATAAATTGCCTATTTTGATGTACAAACATACATTTCTATCCACCTTTGAAAGTTTGCCCAGCAGGGCTACCACTTTTGGAGATGTCAAGAAAATCACGTTACAGCCTCAGAAGAACCACATGTTGGTGTCATCAGACAGCATTAACATACTCCCATCACATGTACCTTCGTGACGTGCTGGTGGAATTCATGATAAATGCCCTGTATTTTACTCATGTGTGACATTAAGAAAAGATGCCAAGCATGTCTCTGTGTGAATACCAGAAAGGTGCTCATGCTGGTGCTTTCCCAGTACCAATCTTGTAAGACAGCCATGCTGACAACAGCCAACATTTGAGTCTCTGACTGACCCAGGAGCCTCTTGAAAATGAGTCGCTTGAAGCTCACGTTGCAGTTCACACACAGGCTGCAACTGTTTTTTACCTTTGTGGACCAGGCACAGTGTGTGTGTGATAGGCAGTGCAAGCAGAAGATGCAATGTTCCCACTGATCACACAAATTATACTGACTGAAATCTACTAAAACTCAACCCTACAGAAATGGCGTGCAACAAGTAACAATATCAAATGGAGCCAAAGTTTGAGCAGGTGTTGGTCAAAGGATTGGGAGAATGCAAAAATGAACACACTTTAGGATATTTCTTCCCCGCAACATTCCACACTGGCTGAAAAATTTCTTTCCCAAAGCAGGCTATAAGGAACCCCCTCACACACACGCAGAATTTCTTTTCCCCTCCTCCTTTCCACATAGCTCTAGTAATATTATCTAATAAGTGTCTAAGTGCTTGCACAATTTGTAAAATTCAATCACTTTGCAGATGTCTATACAAAAGCCATAGTCTCTTGAGTGTACGCAAAGTTTACCGACTCTTTTCCAAAGCTGGAACAGAAAAACGGGAAAAAAACATTGCCCCCTAATACCTATACCATAGATTTTTTAGCCACTAGACTTAAACTCACTCCACCATGTCCACTGGATGCACAGAAATGTGAAACGCCTTTAAATGAATGTGTTTTTTTTTTTCATAAGGCTTGCAGAGAAAGTACCAAGAATACTGACTCTACCTTTTATGCCTGTGCAGGGCCCAAAAGCTCTGTACACATGGAGTGTGAATAGCAAATTTTTGGACACTGGATAAACAGAGTTTGAAAACTTCTTACCTATAGTAGCTCTCACAAATGAAAGTGATGAAAAAATTGCAGGATTATGCTCTCCTAGTGGAAAAGAAAAAAAGGGGGTTGTTTCTACACCCATGGTTGTCGATGAACATGAATCAAACTTAAACCAGGTTGTAGCTGTTTGCCCGTATCTGCAGACAGACACTTCAGCAGCTCTTTTGCCATTCAGAACTCTTTCAAGAAGAATAATTAAATTTACCTGATGCCTGCTCATTTTGCAGTTAACTGCAAGCAGCAGGGAAAGCTCACAAAATTCTGATTATTTCTCAGGTTCTGAAACTTTGTACCTTAGTGTTCTTCACAGACAGTGAAGCTCCAGATAAAACCAATAGCCTCTGAAGACTGAGGCAGGGAAACTCTGTCAAGTATTGATCTTTCTTGCCTCTTGGCTCATATATCCTGTAAGCTGTCACGTTGTCATGCTATGTCATGCCATGTCATACCATGCCATATTGGCAGTCACTTCAAAAAATACAAATCTGGAATCCCACTGAGTTTCTGACAGAAAAAAAAAAGGTGCACTGGGCATAGAGAGGTCTGTGCGTTTTGACAGAAGGTGAGGATGAGGAAAGACATCAGCATCATCCAGCCTCTTAGTCCAGCTGCTGCCTTCATGCGAGGGTAGGCTTCTTTGGAGGCCCTGTGGATGAAAAAGGAAGGTACATTGTAGGCACATTCATACACAGAGAAGTTGCCTAGATGAACTGCCTGCCCTGTGTTTGTTGATGAATGGCTTCTTCAGGCACACAGGTGTGCTGAGAATACAAAAGCTGAAGAAAACAGAGGGACATTGGGACAAGCCCAGACAGTGGAATTTCCTGGGGACAAATGCTTATCTCAGCTAGAAAGGAGACATACAAGTGGGGAATATGGGAAAATATATTAAGAAAGAGAAAGAATGAGATTCAAGAGATGGACACCAATAAAAAGACTTCAGGGAGAAAGATGGGAAAGAGAAGAGACACAGAAAAGAGGAGAGAAGGGAAAGTGAGAGAAATATTTGTGATTACAGAAGGAAGGCAGGAAGAATAAAAAGAAAGATAAAAAAGGGATGAAAATGGAGAAAGGGAAACCTGCAGAAGAAAAGGAATCGATGGGGCAGAAAGAACAGCTGAAGAGAAACCAGCTGGGAGAGCAAGGGAGACTGTCGTTTATGAGAAGAACAACAGGTAGTAGTAGAAACAGGAGGTGGCAGTGAGGAAAGGGAATTAGCTTAACAATGAAAGGAGTAAGGTAAGGAAGGATAGAAATAACAAGCAAAAGAATATACGATTCAAGAATAAAGGTCTGTAGTACTATCAAGTCTTGCATTTGTCAGTAAAATATTGAGTGCAAGTCCTATTGAGACTGGGGCGGAGGCAAGTGTGACCATACTTGAAGGTAAAATGGAGGCTGGATTGTGGTTTACATATAGGAGCCACTTTTGTCTTCATCAGTGAGACCACTGATAGTAGGGGGCATTAGGGAGCCTAACAGAAGAGTTGTAGTTCTCTTCCTCTTTGCCGTTAGCTATGCCAGGTACGCGGCACATAACTTACATGTTTCCTCCCAGCCACCCAAAGACAGATGATGCTTTTAAGTCTCCCAGAGATGAAGTGGTACCCAAAGATACAGGGTTATCAGAATTCCTAGTTTACTCTAGGAATAAGTCAACTCTCATCTGCCTAGAGAGTATTGGCAGATGAAAACAAGATGGACTTCGCAAATTCTAGATCCAGAGCCCATTTTGGACTTGGAATGAACCTCAAAGTTCAACAAGGCTTGGATACAGCGTTTTGGTTACAAACACTGAAAGAATTTTAAAACTTTGTATTTGGATTGCAGTTCAGATTAGGAAAACCGCTAATCTTAGGAAATGCTTAAAAGCAGTATGTAGATTAGGGTTTATCTATAGTGTGCAAAGAATTAAGTACCCAAATCAATGTGTTGTTGAACATGCCAACAAAAATACTATGGGGAAGCTGTAATGTAATGGAATAGAGCTCTCCATATTATAAATCTAGCTGCTGAGCTTTGTAAAGCAGCAGACAGTGTAAAGAATGAAACCATATAACAGTTTAATAATGAATTACAATAATTGAGTCGAGAGGAAGCCAGGACATGAACCACGGCCTCAGAGCCCAACTGAGTTAAAATAGTACAGAGGGTGGAAATATATAATTTCAGACAATTCTGGTTGCTTATTTCTAAAGGTGAACTGAGAGCTTTTTAAAATTACACAACCAGAGTCCAGGGCTGTGTATTTCTCCCATTGATGAAATCACTAACATCAAAATGGTGTGGCTCTTGTCCTGCTTTATAGCAAACAATATAAGCACAGCAGCCTATTCCTTCTACTGATAGCAATAATTCTTAGCACCACTGATTGAAACAAATTACTGTGAAAACCACTTGGGTGCTTGGGCTTTTAAAAAATATTTTGCACTACAAATTTTGTTGTGTTACCATCATTTTCTGCTGGGGGAAAAAAGGAGAAAAAAATTCCTATTCAAATTCTCAAAGAATCTCTTTTCTTTGATTCATCAAAATTTCAGGTTTCTGAGCACTTCTCAGCCTGCTTAATATGCAAATGGCATGTTTTGTTCCCTCTCTTCACTTTGGCCCAGATTCCTAATGATATTTAGATGCTTGAAGTTAGGTGTAGGTGTTTTTAATCCTCTTCAGTATCTAAGTGCCTAATTTCTTTTGATTTCAGTGGTTTTTAGGTGGGTACCTATTCTAGGAAGCCTCAATACTTACCTGAACACCTGAATAGTAACAGTAATAGTAATAGCAATAAAATAACAATAATAATAATAATAAAATACACCTTAATGTTCATCTTAACCACCTAAGTACCGTTACAGGCTTCCTCTGATGCTCAAAATCTACATCCAAGGAATATTTCAAAGCACTAAAAAGCACCATCGCCTGTGAGATCTGTTGTACACGATCATTCACAAGCATTCATTTATCCCACCAAAATGACTCCACAGGTGACTTTTACAGGGAGAGGCAGAGGCCAGACTTTCTTCTTTCCAAAATGAATTATTTCTAAGTAGGCCTTCTCCAGGCACCGAGAAGGATACACAAACACCATTCCTGGTGTCAGTTTGTCCCAGCACACCCCTGTGGCGGCCCGGCCGGCTATCCACCACCTGCCTCTGCCTCGGAGGCTGCGGTGTCTCTTTTTGTGGGCAGGCCTTGCCTTTGTCCCCTGTGATGCTGCTGCTTCCAAATCAGCCTGTGGCCACCTTGCCACCACCACAAAGGCAATGGGTCCCACAGACCCGGCTCCCTGCTAGCCCTGGCCTGGGCATCTGTCCCCACCATTTGTATGGAGAGAAAGAAGCATGTTGTGGGATGGTAAAGTCATTAACCAATGGAATTTCAAAGAGCAGCAGCAACAATGGGAGTCGTTACACCATCTTAACACAAGAAATGGAAGAAATCTCACTAGAGAAAGTGCCAGGCAGCTTTGCTCCACCAGAGATAACTACTCCTTCTGCAATAAGACAAATTCCACTTTCACAATCAACTTTGCTGAGCCTGCAAAAGGTGTAAATCAGTGCAGCATTTGGACCTATCTGTTTATAAACAACTTTGGGCGTAAGCAGGCACTCAGGTGACGTAGAGCCACTGGCAAAAAGCTGAGCTGTGTTTCCTGCTGAGGCTCCTCGGCCCCAGGTCAGGAGTGCAAAGGCTGCTTCCCCTGTCACACCAAGGGCAGCACACATCGGCTCCCCTGGCTGCTGCCTCACCTAATCCCTGGAAAGCCACGTGCTAAGGGAGAACATGCCAGATATTGGGAAAGGCTACCAAAATCAGTGAACCACAACTGACAGTGTCTAAAGTGAAAACAAACTGTCCCAGACAAGGAAGAATTGTTTAATGCTCCTTATGTATACAGAGTCCAAAGTATCATTGGAAGTTCTGACAAATGCAAAACCAAACTTCATCTGAAGTGAAAGGGATACCTGATATATGACCAAGGCAGGTCAGACAGATTGCACACTGAAGGCCCAACTAGAATATAGTTACCCTTATTTTACACTGATTTTTCCATTTCTCCGTTCATAATGCAGGTAAAATCACACATGGTAAATAAAATTGGGAGAAAACTGAAGTGAGAAAGTCTGAGCTCTGCAGGGGTGTTAAGGGTGATGTTGCTAAGAAAGGAAAAAGTCAGAAGAGATAAATCCTCTTGTCATGCTCTCTTCTATGTCATCTGCATAATGAGACCTGCAAAAAGTACCCGAGTTCCTCTTGCCTCACTATTTTCTCAGTGCATATTCTTCTGGTATAATATAGCCACCTGCAAAGCTCAGGGTTTGTTCAGGACAGTACAGGGGAACTGAGAGAACACAGCACTATTTCTGAGGCGATTCAAACCTAGCAGGATTCAGTCTTTCTACTTTTGAAGGGAGGAAGCAGGAGGGGAGAGGCGAAGGAAAGGGACTTTTACAAGAATATATTGCTACCTCCTGTTAAACTTGACTATTTGAATGTTCAAATGAGTATAAAAGGAAATCTAAAGAGAGGTAATGCATTCCTTACTACAGCTAATTCTTGAAGGCCAGGCTTACATGGCTTTTTGGTAGGAAACTTACAAAGAATAATTTGCAGTTGGTTGGGTAATGAAAGAAAAAAAATTACCTAAAGCTGCTGTGAAATCATAATGGTGTACGGGTATGTAGTTAGATGGACTCTGTTCGTGGGGATGAGAACTACTGAATCAGGTTTCTGGAATGGCCATTACAGAATCTGTGGTAGTAAATATCACCATGTAAATCCCGACCTTTCCTCATCCTTCCCTGGGGGAACCACAAATACTTTTCATCTAGCCTGTATTTAGGAAGACAGTTTTGGAAACAGGAAAAAGAAAAGTCATCTGAAGATGTAGGAGCCACTGAGGCTAGATAGTGCTCTAGTGTATCAGGATAGGATCCCCACCTTTAATTTTAATATTGGACTGTCTCTTCTCTCACTGCTTTTTCTCTGTCATGTCCCAGTAATGACAAACAGTAACTGAACTGACAGTGTGACTTACTTGAAATTAAAACAACTGTTTAATGCTCTTAAAATTCAGAGTTTTGCAGCTTTGCAAGCTCCAGTGGATGGACTGGCTGCTGTGAAGCTTAATCCTGATTGCAAATGCTTTCTTTGTTCTGGCTTTTCTGCTCATATGCTCATGATGCATTACATCCCATAGAGAGCTGGTCAGGACGCATTGCCAGTGTTTGAAGTGGTCCATGGAAACGGAGGGCTACCTCAGATGGGTATCCTGCAGGAAGAGCAATGCCTCCCAAAGGTGGGGGAATAGCTGTACAGTCTTAATGCACAGGTTTTGGCAGAAGGAAGACAGGGATGACCGCAAGTCACACTAGTCAGTAAGTGTTCATGGCTCAGGGCTGTGTGCCACACAGCACACAGGGCAAAGCGCTCTGCCCACAGTGGGTGTCACAGGTAAGTGGGACACATGAGGAACTGTGAATCACAAGTCCTGTAAATGGTCATTAAATAGTTGGGTAGAAGTGCATCAAACAATGAGATGATGTAATGAACAAATGCTTATCATAAACATAGAGAATCCTGACCTCATTTCACGTATGATTTCATCTTAGGTGACCTCACAAGTGCAGTTACTCTACCACCTGCACAGCCTTGTATGTTTTATGTGCTCCTTTTACCCTCTAGATCCTGAAGAAATTAGTTAATTTGTTATTTTTCACAATCATTCCCAGACGGATGATGTCTGTCAGCATTTCCTGATTTATGTAACATTTATCATTTTCAAAGCACTTTATAAACACTAAGCAGTTGATCCTCACACCACCCCTGTGCCCTAAGCATTAGTACTTCCTTGTTACCAACTGGAAATTGTTATGGGAAGTCAAAGCAATCCTCACAGTAGCTAAGGTAACAGCAGCACTCAATATCATCCAATTTTTTAACTGCTCTTTACGCCTCTAGCACATCATACTTTCCTAATGCAAACACATCTACCACACTGCCCTCCAGTAGTTCTTTTTTCTTCTTTCTTATTTACATATAAAAATCCTCTCCCCAGCTCTGTTAGTTCTTGCAACTTTTTGGTCTCTGGTATAGCTGAAAAGCCTAGCTCCCAACTTGTCTACAAGTCAACTTCCAAAATATTCTAAAAACAAATGAGTACAACTTTTGTGCCTTAAGATATTGTATCCCAAATGTCTGTCAGGTACAATCAATAGTTTTAAAAAATAATCTTTTTAATTTATTGACTTAATGTAAAGTCACAGAGTCATCTAAATTCCTTGTGGGTACAGAACTGAGGTTCACTGAAAATCGGGCCCCAGCTGAGCTTTGGTGAATTTTTAAAATAAGCAATTAACTGGTTTGTAAAATAGAGGTATTGCAGAACTGACATCAGTAACTGTTGGAAAGAACTGAAACTCAGAATGGCTGCATTCTTAGCTGCAGTAGAGCATTCACCAACGTTAAACTCCTTCCAAACACATACAAAAGGAAGCAGTTTGATTTATTAATAATAATGGCCTTACATACATAGTTATAGGCAGGTGAAGGCTTTTGAGTCACTTCTAACTGCCGAAGGCAAGTAAAGAAGAAACACCGGGTAGTAGTTAGACAAAATTAGAAGCCTGTAACCCCTTCCTTGGGCAGTATTTCTTCATCTAATCTTGTCCGTACTAGCAAACAGTAGTGGTACATGGCTGAACTCTGCTAGTACACCACCACCTGCCAGCCCCTCAGCACAAAAAGGCTCTGTGAGCCCTCTGCTCATTTGGGTCATACCATTTGCATAAAAAATTACCTCAACAAAAACACAGTGCAAGAACTTTTGTTTATGATATTGTCTTTTCCTTCCTTCCTTTTAAAAATGTTTTCCCCATACCAGCATAGGTGACCCCAGCCCTGATGCTCTTAAGGATAAACCTCCCCAACATTCAGTGTTGCAATTCACGTCTTATGGGTTTGCTTTCATGTTAGATGCAATAGACAACGCATGGGAAAAGCCAGGTGCCTGAGAATAAGATTCACCACAGGTAAGTTAGAGGTACTAGCTAAAAGTTAGAGGTAGAACTAGCTAAAAGGGAAATCCTTAGGAAAGCAGTTAGAGGTCTGCCCTCTGTCAGCATGAAGACACCTTGTTTGGCATAACAGGAGGTGTTCTCCTCTTGCAACTCAGACCCTAGCTGCCTCTGCTGAGGGTGGGTGTCTTTGCTTTTCCTTTTCAAACTGGCAGCTGGCCTCCATGCTTTACAGCAATGAGAGGAAGGCGGCGACGTTGCCATTCACTGTCCTTTCCTGGTAGCAAAGTAGGTAAGCTTCGGTCCACTCAGGACTGAAGGAACTTGAGTTTAATGTCCTTCTCTGCCTGAGATAAATACACTCCTCCAAGCCCCATGGAGAAAGCACTGTCTAGCAGGAGGTAGCTCTGTTGCAGAGCAGTGAGTTCTCCTTCAGAGCTATTCATTGCATTTTACTGTGCTGCTTGCAGAGGAAAGCAGTGGGTCTTTTCCAGCTTTTCTGGGCAAGCCATTAGTGGATGTAGCCCTCCAAACTGGGAACTGAAATGACACATAATCTTTCCTTTCCATGAGACCAGGAGCATGGCCACCAGTATACCTTCTCAAACAGGTAAGTGGGCTTCATCAATTTTGTGGCCTTGGTGTAGCCTGGGCAAAACTTACTTGTTGGCTGCATCTGGACTGGAATTAGCCATTAAGGTATCTCTGCATTATAACTCCTGCTCACTCTGTTCCCTTTTGCAATAAAAAAATTAAAGATTGAAAACGGGCCAGAGGGAATGGGAATTCTAAAGCCGGTTGGAAAGGCCACCTGCTCAGAAGGAGCGTTCATTGACTTTACATTTTATATCAGTAGGGTAGGCATGCATGCTCCTTCTGACCATGCATTATAGCAAAACAATGGGGCAAACAAACTTGCATGGGATCAAGTTGTTTTAGTAACATATCAACATTAACATCCCACATGTATAAAACGCTGTTCATACCTTTCTGTTCTGTTTTCTTTTCTCTAGTGACCGTTCTCTAACCTGTAGGTGTCTCATGAATTCAGGCCAGTGGAAAGCAGTAAGTAAAAACTGTTTGTTTGAGACATGGGTTTGTTCTGCTGCCCAGGTTTGAAGGAGGTGAGTTATTCACCTTCATTTCATTCCAGCATTGGCTCAGACACACAAGCCAGTTACAGTGGCTTAGCAAGGCAATGTGTATCAGCTGAACTATGGTTGCTCAGTTATGTCAGAGCTCTTCATGGCATACATGTGAATCCTACATACAGAATATGAATTAGGCATCCAGGCTGCAGCACTGGGAACTTTTACTCCTGCCTACATAGTTTTTAATCTCCAAAACCATGAATGAGCTATTACAGTGTGGCAAAGGAATGACTGGGTAACACATGTTGTGCTTCTTCTATGGCACCACTATTAACAACTGATGGCTTATGTTATGGGTGAGGAGGAGAGTTAAACTATTAAAAACCTAATTTATGTCTCTTTCTTCACTGCGTGACTCAAACCAGTTTTGCAATCTATTACAGGTTAACTAGCCAGGGTTAGGCAGGGTGGGGCCTGTAGCAGATTGCAAAACTAGTTTATTCAATTCACAGAGCGAGAAAACATCCTTAAAAACAGGCATTCTAGAAGAAGACCAGATACCTTCCTGTCAATCATGGCACATCATACAACAAACAGATTTTCAGGCCCCTCAGCTTTTGCTGCTGCACTGAGTGTGACACTGCATGCAAGTCACGTGCAAGCAGAGGCCACCCAGTATTGTGCTGCAGCTGAAAAGCATGCCTTTTTTTCAGCTTGCGGCTATGCTCAGAGGCACACCCTCACCTGCAGCCTCTCTCCTCTCCTCTCCTCCATAACTCTGTGTGCCAAGTGCAGCTGGTTAATAGATCACAGATCAAACCGACCAGCTGCTTCCAGCATATGGGGTCATGGAGGAGGGGAAGCTGCAGGGCTGCTCTGCAAATTTGCGAGGTGCAGGCCTGGAGCTGTCTGGAGATCAACAGGTGATTTCAAGTAGGGAAAGAAAGGGAAAAGAGCTGTACTGTTTTCAGCAAAAGAGAGAGGGAATGCAATCTGTTGTCTCCTGCAGGGTTTTGCGCTTTTTCAGAGGGTAGGCAGAAATACAGATGATGAGAGTTGCAGGCTTACCTTGTGGGGTATCTTGTACAGCTTCATCTGGACATGGGATGTACCACACAAGGTGGTGACATAGGTGTATCTGAAATCGCTCCTTCAATGTTAAGCTGAGTAAGATGGAATACACAAAGCATGGGAAAAAACTATTAAATTACATCAAAAGTCTATTGTATACATGTTAAAATATGTGACAGATGGTTTCAGAATCTTGCACCCTCTCTTGTTAGCAATGCAGTTCTTTTTATTGCTTCCAGACAATTCAAATTTTGGCACTGTACAACACTATCAGAGAAGAGATGAAGTAGATGATCTACTTTTCTTTACACAGCCAATACCATCATTGTCCCTGGGAGTTTTCCTAGTCTACAGCCATAGAAAGAGCATGAGAAACTGAGAGCCTTGCTTTCACTTACATTAGTGGGCCCTTCATATTGCTCTGGCAATATAAAATGGTCCTAAAGTTTAAGTTAAACCTAATATGAAACACTTTAGCAATCCTTTACGTTGTCATGGCAGTGCAAATTTGTCCCTACTGTAAACATAACACAGCCATGTTCTGAATCTCTGTTATGTCATGTTGCATTCTAATGGTGAGACACCAGAACAGACCAACTGGGGAGCCAGAGGAGCTTCCTTCATGGGAAGTTTTTGAGAAGTTAGGATGTGCATGTGCCAGGGTGGTCTGGGAATATTAGAACCTGCCTCAGTGCAGGGCTAGACTGAGTGATTTTTTTTTAAATCCCTGGCAGTTCTGCAGTTCTAAAGGTTTATGTTTTCTAAAGAGACAATTTCTTTGTGAGTCAGTCAGTGTGGTCTGGTCTTATCCCCAGAATGTTACTCCGTATTTTTGCAAAGGCTATCAGTTTACACACCATAGTAGTGAAAATTAAAAACTACATTCCTGAAATTGGCCTGTTTCCTAACAACATACCAAAGAAAAGCAAACAGAAAAGGTATCGCACATAATTTAGTTAAGATTGCTTCTTTTGTGTTTGCTACAGTGTAAACATATATTCCCTTCTTGCTCCCCCAAACTGTCCAGCCCAGCTGACTTGTGAACTGTGATTCTAAGGACATCCAACTCTTGTGCTTTTTAAAAATGTAAATAAAGCTTCCCCCTTTCATCTATAGATTCCCCAAAACTGCTTCGAGTCCTGCTCTGTCTAGATGGAAGACTGTTTTTTTCTCAAAAGATGTCAATTTTAAAATGAGGCTGTTACTTTTGTTTCTTTCACGTCCCTATTTGTTTCACAGCAACACCTGTTGGGAAGGGACCTCCATGATGCCTGTCAGTGAATCTCCAGATTTAACAGCTATAACATCTAGAACCACAATCAATGTTCATGTCAAGTGTTAATCCACAGCTCTCCTGTCCCTTCTCCATGGAAGTGGCCAGTTTCAAACCAAAGCTTTTCAAATTTCCTCATGCTGCCCCACAGAAAAGGCATGGGAATGCCCTCACTGCAGCGTACAGTGCAGCAGAGAGCCAGGTAAGCAATCTGGTTTGGGTAACAAGAGTTGCTTCACTGTCGTCCCACAAAGCTGCTTCACAGGGTAACTAGCTGACATGGAGTTTTGGGTTGCTGTGGCTGGGCTACCTGTGGTACTCAAACAAGCTCTGTCACCCTCTGCAATATCAGGTACTTCTACAGTGCCAGTGTAGCACTGCTCCCAGCTTTCAGTGATGAAGAAGAAACTTCAGTTTGCATATGTGTTAGTATCAACCTTCTGTAGTGTCACATTTGTGCTGGGGACCACTGTCCCAAAGGAAGTGGAGTAGAGCTAGCATTTCCCTTCCCTGGAGTCAATGAAGCAGCCCTCGGTTAGAGCTGCGGTCTGGGTGACTGGAGTAACGAGGTTCTGCAGTCCATAATTTTGCACTGTGCATTTCCTCCCTAAAGAGTCGCATGGCTGGTTTATTGAAATCACACACAAATAGGTCTTCAGTGCATTTCTTGCGGCTGATATTAGAAAAAACTCAGATAGCCTAATTGTGAAATATCCTGGTGGAACCTGTAGAAACATGGGCTTTATTCCTGGCTTTGTGACCAGTTGGAGGGCTAACTTCAAACAAATCTTTTAATCCTTTTGTGTTTCAATTCCCCTCACCTGTAGAAGAGGGATGCTCACCCCCTCTATGCTACTGCCATGTGCCGGCACAGGCTGAGCACATTCTGGGAGCAAGGCTGGGCAAGCCTGTCCTACTGCTGACCTCCAACACCTGTTCCCTGGATAACTGGAGAGCTTCAGCTCCAATGGCAGCCAATACGAGACCTTTACCAGCACTCCATTCACTAAATAAATATGTCTTTTTATTGTTGTTATGATTGCAGTTGGTTGACAGAAATCCCATAAAACTTGATGTTGTAAAAAATAATAAAAACATTTAATGTTACAAAAAAGTTACTTTTATACTAAGCGCCAAGTTGGAATGACTAAGAGTGTAGCGTCACACACAGCAAAACTACCAATACTCCTTCCACTCATTGAGAGGCTTAGGCCACTCTGGAGAGGCCCCTTGGGTCCCTATACCCCCTCACCACACACCTGCCAGGACAAATCCTTAGCAGAGCCTTCTTCCACTCTCAACTGAAGCTGCTTTAGTAGCTTTAAAAGTGGCTCTGGGCTGTCCTGCTCAACTCCAGTTCTGAAACTGCATTTGATGAGGCAAAAGACACTTCACTCCTTGCCATGACTTCATGCTCTGGACCACAAGAAAACCTAGCAGTGACATGGCTGTCCCCACCCTCTGTGCATGTAATGCCCATATCTGATCATTTGGTGTAAGCCACTGTGTAAGCTGAGATCCTGATTTTTAAACTGCTGCTCAGCAGGCCAGTCATCAGGTTTGATCTGCAGTTATTTCTTACCTTGGGATGATCTTTTACAGCATGTGAAGTATTATGAAAGTTAATATTTTTCCAGGGCAATAAAATCTGCATTTCAGAAAATTTGGATAAATATTTAAGAAAAAATATAAATATGTTAGGTAAAGTTTAGTTTATTTTAATTTTTATGACTCCTCTGGATGGGAGGACAGCTGTATTGGCTGCATAACATATATTTTTTAGAATTAGAAATATATAGCCATCTGTTCAGCTCGTAACATGTGTTAATAGGTATCTCAAATTTCAATTCAAGAAATAACCATCTTAATAAATAACATAACAGCAGAAAACTTGGGTTAACTAATGGAGACCTAGCTGTAGTAGTGCTACATCTGTTCAAGTTAGTCATTACAGAAATATTCAGGTACAAAGTACTTGGCTTAAATGGGACCTTTGGCTAAAAAGCATTAGAAAACTGCATTTCCTGGAAGTTTAGGACTGAGACTAAGAAAAAGACCTAGCCAAAAGATTTTCAGCTTTGTGTTGACACTTGGATACATTTTACAGAGATGAGAGAGCTTTACTAACAATATACCCACCCAAGCTTCATAAATTTTGCCTGTGGACTTGGTGCGCCAGAGATGACCCTTCAGATAACTTCAGACCTACCTAGATTTGAAGTTCAGACCACTAACTCTAGAGAAAGAAAAAAGCCCATGCAAAATGCCTGAGTTAAGACCGCCATTAAATTAAGCTCAAATTGTGCAGCCCCTGTAGACCAATAGCCTACCTAAGTGGTCTCCGTGCAGGTAATGGTCAGCTCTGAATTTAATCTGAAAGGTGCGTTAGTACTGAATGATAGTACCTGTCCTGGTTTCAGCTGAGTTAGAGTTACTTTTCTTCCTAGTAGCTAGCATAGTGCTGTGTTTTGGATTTAGCATGAGAAGAATGCTGATAACACACTGATGTTTTAGTTGTTGCTAAGTAATGCTTAGACTAGTCAAGGACTTTCTTTTTCAGCTTCCCATGCTCTGCCAGGTGCACAAGAAGTTGGGAGGGGGCACGGCCCAAGATAGTTGATCCAAATCGACCAAAGGGCTATTCCATACCATATGACGTCATGCTCAGTATATAAACCGAGGGGAGTTAGCCGGGGGGCAGCGATCGCTGCTCGGGGACTGGCTGGGTGTCGGTCGGCGGGTGGTGAGCGGTTGCATCACTTGTTTTCTTTTCCCTGGGTTTTGTTTGTCTCTCTCGTTCTCCTTTTCATTACAATTATTATTATTATTATTATCATTATTATTATTACTATTATTATTATTTTATTTCAATTATTAAACTGTTCTTATCTCAACCCGTGGGTTTTCTTACTCTTGCCCTTCCGATTCTCTCCCCCATCCCACCGGGGAGGGGGAGGGTGAGCGAGCGGCTGCGTGGTGCTTAGTTGCCGAGTGGGGCTAAACCACGACAGTACCCTATGCTTGCATGGGTATGCATGAAGCAAGACAAATTACAAAACAAAGTAAAAGTACGATCTTTCTTTTTTTTTTTTCCTGCTGCTCAAAAAGGCTTTTTTTGCTGCACAGTAACCCTGCAGTGTAAAGGGCTGTATCTCTAGGTCTTTGGTTGCCAAGATGAAGAAAATGTCACTCTCAAGCAGATGGTACTGTTGATGCAGAAGGTCATGGTCTTGGAAATTCATTTAAACCCCCCAAAACAAAAGCAAGGGAATGGTAGGGATAGTCCATTATTGTCTTTGAATATTGAAAAGAAGGTTGAGGAAGCAAAGCAAAAAAAAGGAATGACAGTTTGTCCTTGGATTAGCTATAGAAAATGCATTTGATTTCCTTACCAAGAACTAGAAGGAAACATAAGCCACCAAAAGAAATTGTGGTCAGATCCTTGGACCTCTACAGATGAGGATCTTATCTGAGTATGGGGAACCACAGAGGACACAGTGTCACCATAATTAATGGTCCTTATGCCATTTTCCACTCCCCCACCAACCAACTGGATTCTGGAGGGGCCTGAGCACCCTAGCTGATGCTGTTCCTGGTTCAGCCCTTAATTTTAGGACTGAGAAGCACAGAGAGCAGTTGACATCTTCCTCTCCCATCTCCAGTCATCTTCCAACTATAGCTCAGCAGACTGGTGAATTCCAGTCCTTTGTGGCTAGCATGGGGCAGATATCATACTGGACAATTTACAACAATATGACTTTATGATTTCAGAAAGTACCTTCACAAGAACTAATTAGGGGGTAACCTATTAACAGAGAAACCACCAAGTTATGAATGAACTGTCAGTTGCTGTGCCAAGTAACTTGCATCAGCAATTACAGACATAAACATTCTGGGTAGAAGCACACTTAATAGGACCTTTCACGGGCTGTGCAGTCTCTGTCGCAGGAACAATTTAGTAATTCCTTTGTTTGTGCCAGCTACAGAAGGGCCTGGAAGATCCATGATCTCTATTCAATTTCTGTGAAATGAATTTGCACCCATCTTTGCTATTCATTAACCGCTCCCCTCCCCCAACTTTTTAGCTCTTACGGCTGTGGAGAAAATGTGATTCAAACAAATTTTGAAACAGCAAGATCTTCCTGAGTCCGTGAAGAGCCTAATAAGACACTTGTGAATATGGACTGCCCTATTCATATTAATCAGTAGCTTCATTGGTCTCACAGCCACGGAACTGGTAATTTTTCAACAATATACTAAAATTAATTTAATTTTTCATGTGGGTTTTGCCACAGACACAGGACATTTCACTTTGTTTCTACACTCTGCTGGAATCTCTCAGCAGCTGTTTCTATCTCAGCGCTCTTCCTATAAGAAGAAAATCTGTGGGATTATGGTACATCACTCTTGCTCTCTCCATTCAGTTAGGCAGCTGTATAACTCACCTCTGGCTCAGCCCCTGGTAGTGTGGCCACACTGAAGTTACACCAGTAACCTGGAACCCACGCCAAAGTTACATCCCCTGACACCCACTCCATGCCTTTGTATCTTTAAGCTCACTTATAAACTGATATTATCACATGACAAATTGACAAAGCATCTATCTATAGGAGGCAAAATCAACCAGCATGTTGTATTTTTTCATGCAGTCCTTATCACTAGGACAACTTGTAAACATCCGAGCAGCTTTAAACAGTTGCAAACTAAAGGATATTAATCTGACAAGCTTTCAAAAATGCAGAGCCTCAAACACTGAAATACTTCCTGCACAAATAGCCATCCATAGCTCAGCAGCAGACAGAGAAGAGAGTTTGAAAGAGTTGCAAGAGTTTGAAAACTCTTGCAAACAGAAAGAGATATGGCATCTGACTGGAAAGAACAGCTTTCCATCTTAAATTTAAAATGGAGTAAAACCCCATTTTTATCTTCCATTCTTCTCTCCCAGATTGCATTTTGTATCCGTCCCTTTTTAAGAATCACATCAAAAAAGAAACACTCACCTTAAAGTTTCCTAAGCAAGAAACTAGCCATTGGTACAGTACTTCCTATGTGCTAGTAGTCAAGGACTTCCAGAATATGATTAAAATATTATGACCTGCATTTATGAGAGCTGAAGTCATGTAAGGAGATTTATATAGGCCATTGCAACCTTCCTATCAACTGTAATTTTGCTTAAGGCTACTGTTTATGCTTTCAGAAAATACTGGAGACATCTAAGGTCTAAGGCACCAGAAAAAAAGGAAAGGGAAACAAGCATCTGTCATGCTGCATAGAAAATGAATCCTTCTGGCAACTCCTGGCCAGCCCCAGATTAATATGGATTTACAATTAACATCATCAGTGAATCAAGCGGCATTGTAATTGTTTTTGCAGCTATTCCAAAACTTTCTTCTGCACAGACATAACCCAGTTCTAACTTAGTGAGACAGAACAGCTTGACACATTTGTTATCTAAAGACCACTTCAGCCAAAGAACATAATGAAAAAGCATGGGAACTTGACTCAGGAGCAAAGGCTCTTCTCTAATACTCGTTCCAAAAATAAAAAAGCCTCTCCCCCCTACTTGTCTCATTATTTCTTATTCTTGAAGCCCTAATTTTGCCCAAAGGACTGCTTAAAAAATACATCCTCTTTGATAGGATTGCTTAATACTGCTCAGTCAAGTGGCATTAGAGCCTTCTGAGGGAAAGAACATATTTCTCATTCATTTTCTTGACTAATTATTAAAAATGACTTTGGGAAACCTTAGTTGTAGAATTATCACTCACCTCTATTCACAGTGGGTATTAATAACCAGCACGCGCTATTGCTCGATGCCTGAGCGCAGCTGGCAGGCAGTTCTGCGACACCAGCCCTGAAGCCTCGTGGAGTAAGGCGCTGTGGCTGCAGTCTTCACGCAGCAACTCAGGTCTCATGCATGCCAGGAGCAAACCTGTTATTCCCTCTCACAGACACACTCTTACAAATTCCATCACTACAGTACCTAAGGGATGCTACAAAGGGGGACTAACCAAGCGTAACCCTGTTCTGGAGTCATTCCTCTAACTAGTCTTTAGGGAGAATTGAGCGAATGCTCTGCTTATGCACCAGTTGAGGGTAGGGAATATACCTGTGCCCCAACTTCTGGAAGTAAACTGACAGGAAGATGAGCTGGAAAAGACCAGACACAATGACAGAATCAGTTTCATGTCCTTCCTTCTCCATGCTATGGCCAGACATAGCCAGTCTTTGCTGAGAATTAATTGGCTAAATATTCCTCCAAAAGCCTGTAAGTTTCTTTCCTTAAACTCAATTAATTTGTAGAGACACACATAGTAAATAACCAGAACATGCCTGAATCATGCAAATATTGAATGCTTACTTCCATAGTTTGTTCAGCTATGAAGTTTAAGAAGAAAACAAAGACTATCACTATGTATGGTACTATGTTTTCACTGTATATTACACCATCAATATGCTAAGGTATTGACACCTGAAACAATTTCCAATAAGGCTGAGACAAGACAAAATCAAACCCAGGGATCTGAATCTACAGTCCTCACTAAATCAAAAGGATTGTTCTTGACATGTATACAAAATAATGACTCAGACCTTAAAAATCCATGATGTTGACTTACATTTGTGGTGGTGTTGCTCAAAAGAGAACACAGATCCTGCAAGAGGTGTTAATCTTTTTGCTGAGAGAGGAAAGTATTCTAGAACAAAAACCCCATGCTTTGGGGCACATCTTCCACTCTGCAGTGACTGAAGAAGGATTTCTTCCTTTGCCTAAGTGTCCAGTCATTATTATGACACTGGAAAGTGGTCTTTTTTGTGTAGAACCATATGCACCAGCCTAGGTAATGCCAGGGTAATACGGTGGGAATTGTAATTTCCTCATGCCCAACCAGCATCTTTCACTTGCCGTCACAAGTCAATAGATGCAAAAAATAAAATAAAACAAGAACGAAAAGAGTCCAACAACACTATTCTTAAAGCACTGCCAGAGCTTCCACTGAGACAAGAGGTGTTGGGCCTATTCCAGCAGGTAATGAAATCCACTTCTCCGTAACAAAATGGGACCTGATCATGTGATTTTATTGCTTGTTTCTCTTTCCTGAAGAAGTTCTGTCCTCAAAAATGGTCTCTGAGCTTGACAATATTAATAATATTGATTCTGCTTGGCAATATTTCAGGACTTTTGCAAAGACCCCTCAACTACAGCTGAGCTGTAAAAAAATCCTATTTTTTAAAAAATGTAGCAGAATATGATGTGTTGCCATGTCCACCAACTGTGAACATGACTTTTCATCAGCTATAGGGATTGATTTAATACAGCTGTAACTGTGAGGCTTCTGAAAAGCACAGTGGGACCTCTGGGGCTCTGCAAGCCTCCCTGACACTTTGAGAGAGGCACTCTATGTCCAGATTTCTCTCTTAGGACTAAAACCACCACACCAGGCAAAAAGGAATCTGTGACAGCTTCAGAGCAATTCTGTTCCTGAACAGAAGTGCTGGCTCCAGGAAGGTGAGAGCGGGAACCACAGAGAAGGGGCCAGGAGTTACTCCCTTTCTTCAATGGTGCGCAGCAGTGACAACATCTGCAGAGCAAGCACAGGGTGGAGTGCCAGGCATAGATGCTATACATATCCTACACACCCAACAGAAGAGTCACTTCACCTTCATCTTGCTTCATCAGTGCTTTGGAACAGCTGTGGAGAGAGAAAGACTAAGCCTATGGGAGAGGAAGTTTTAGGGATATTTCTGGGCAGGCCTTCAAAGCTCATTTCTTAGCCATAATTCCATGGCTGTCCATGAAGGCTACAATGAATAGTCAGCCATCTTGAGCCTTCTCCAAGTCAATGCAACAGATTCCAGGGAGAAAGGACTCAGTTCCAGATCCTTTTTAGAGCTAATGGTATCTCACAGTTGTTTCATTCCTCACACCCTGGCGGCATGTGTTAGGGAAACATATGACACTCTCCCTCTCCATCTCATGACAAGCCTGAAGAGATCAAGAGTCAGTCAGTCTGGGGTGGGAGTCAGTTACAGTGATTCTAGGAGACGACCTATCTGCTTCTCTGTGTAGGTCATAAGGAAAGGGAGTAAGGACAGCCTACAAAGCTAACAATCAATCATGGAGTGACTCTTCTGCTTCTGGTGGGTACAGTAGCTACCCACCTGTAGCTTGCCTCGTCCAGCAAACTAATTCTGAGCGTGTTGAGAATGGAGGAACCAGGATCTTACAGACTGCATGTCTGAGAGATACAGGCATGTGTGCAGTCCACCATCTGTGCTAGCTCCAAGTCTGAAAGACTCCAATGCAGCATTTTACCTTCCCCCAAAATAACAGAGCTAGTCTGAAGAGGCTGCTACGTAAATCCTTTGCTAACACACCTGCACAGAGCAAAAGAACATCTATTAGGGCCAATATTAGAAACACTATACCACAGTACTATCCCTGGAAGAGCCAGCGCCAGCGAAAATGTGGCATGTTTTGCTGTTTGGTTGCACACTCACCATGGATCAGTGAATGCCTCTGAGTTTACTGCTGTGGAAGCACAACTGGTATCTTTGAAGCTTGCTGCTGAACTCCTCTGTATCGAGGAAGAAGGTAGCCCCTTTTCTTGACAGATATCTTGTTGACATGAAGCTGCTGTGGTGCAGGCTAGCTGTGCTGTCTTGAGGCTGTTGGCAGCCCCTGGCTCTCCATGTGTGTATTAGCCAGACTAACATGGGTGCATCTGGGAGGGTGATGAAAGGGCAAGGTTTTTGCTGAACATCCTATGAAACTCGTGAGGAGTTAAATGTTAGTGAGTGTGGATATTCATAGGGTTTGACCTCCAAAGATGCTCAAGTGACAGTTTAGAGGGCTATGAAGGAATGAAAGCCTAGTTCTTCAGAATATTTGGGCACCTAAATCCTATCTGTGTTAGCAGGCGCTAGGCCTTTGATTATGTAGGACATCAGTTCAGATTTATTTAGATCAGTGCCCACTACAGTCCTAGTGCATCAAGCTCCTGGTTGACTAAGCCTTGGAGCCAGACAGTAAGGAATGCTTGACATTGGCAGTAAGGTGGACATATCTGACAAGTCCAAGTAAATTAGCCATGGTCATGGTGGAAACAGGGTGGCAGAGTAAGGAAAGGAAATTGTCTTATCGCAAGAGGCATGGTTCAATGCCTAAACTATGGTACTGTACTTCATTTCAGAAGTCACAAGCAGTCCTAACTGAAGAACTAAACCAATCAAACTCTTCTCAAAATATTTCACTGATAATAATATAACTGGCTGGTTTGTGCTGCAACCAGAAGCAGATCTAAATAAGAATAATAACTGATGGTACAAAATAAAGTTACAACAGTAATTAAACACAGAACTCTATTTAGCAATGCAGGTTTGGTTATTAATCTTGCTGAGTTAACGTTTTGGCTAGGAGGCAGTTAAACATTTGTATTTTGTATTTGATCTTGTTTTGTCATGGAATGAGTTAGAAAGTTCTGTAGGTGGTATCTATCAAAAAAACTTCCAGTCTGAAGCACATGATTAGCATAGGACAAATGTTCTATGTTGATATGCATTTGTGATCACATTAAAGATTTTCCTTAAATCAAGACACTTTAATAGCCACACATTCTCTGTGTAGCCACTGGGAAGCAGGTCCTGTGGAGTCAGGTAGACCACCCTGGGCTATTTCATAGCAAAACAGTTAATCCGCATCACAACAAACTGTCACGCTTCAGGAAAAAGCAGTTCTACTATGGTGTATTCTGAATTACAGACAGGCCTCAAATGGTCTCCACAGGTGCCAACTCACTAGTAGCCTGCTTCAGATATCCCATCTATCCAAATGTCTATTGCATTTCTTCAGATCTTTGGGTATATTAAAAAAAGCATTTTTTGTTGCCTCTCTTCCCCATCTCATCCTCCTCCTCCAACATCACTTCCTTTAGGATGTAATACCCCCAAATGGCTTTGGGCAGCATTTACAAAGGAGTCCCATTTTGGATGCTGTTCTGACTCACCACAGAAAGAGTAGTCCTCTCCCCTTCTCACACAGTAGTGTGCACTCTTAATTTTGTAATGCAAAAGCCCTGAACCAAATCCATCCGTAACTTAACTCTACTGAAGTCAATTAATTCAATGAAACTCTAAGAATTGGTTTGTGTCTTCATTTTAATACCAGAAAAGTGCCTTATCCAGCATAACACTTTGGTGTGTTAGACAGCCTCGTCATCACAGCACTGTATTTACTTTTGAATAGGCTTATTACCCATATCTGTTACTTCTAAATCTGGATATTGCATTTGTTACGCAAAGAAAGAAAATTAGTTTTACTGCTTGAGATAGGGACTGCTGAGACAGCTGAGTTTCAGCATATGTTAATAGTATGACTGTCCTCATTTAAAGAGATATTCAAACCTTTAACAAAATTTTCGTTTTTAAAGATTTCCTCGACTAAAGTACGTGTAACTACCATGTACCATTGCCATCTAGTGGAAAGGTAAGTAAGAACACAGGTTTCCTTCACTAACAGCTATCTGTGATGATCATTGATGATTATTTTAGCTAATTTGGAAGGCCTCTAGAAGGCATACTGTAAGGTCCATACATCTCTCAATGCCTGCCCTGCTCTCAGTGAAATCGATAGCTTCTATTTAATTTACCTTTTGGTACGGTAAAAAGAAGTGTTTGATTGCTGCTAGCAATCTTACTGATAAAGAGTTTTTCTTCTGAAACAGAGGAAACTTAGCTTGTTTCCTTATCTTTGATTAAATATAACATTCACTAACTTAATTGAAATACACCATGTGGTCAGTGGCTTTGCATGGTCAGTTCAGGATGTATTTCAGAGACAACTGCTGTGAAAGGGGAGGTGGTGGCCCAGCAGAAATAGAAATAGTGCTATAGTAATGCAGCTTCTCCTTGGCTTGTCTAAGAGAATGAAATTAACACAGCTTTTTGCAATTAAAAGCATACACAAGATTCACGCAGGCTGGCAGATTAAGCATTTAATTGAGGAGCTTTTACACAAAAACTCTGGTCAGGCTAAAAGACTTATTTCTTGTAGCCATTTGTTTAATGAGTTTACATCTGCTGTAACATTCAAAGAAGTCAGCAGAGCTCAAGTGTTTGACAGCTGCTCTTAAAAAACCAAGGAGGATGCACTTTACTCATCTTCCTCACAGACTTTAGATAAGGACGAGAAATGTTAGAGATCCACTGGAAAGCCTCAAAGGCAAAATACATGATATCTAGTTTTACTAGATTCTTGATCATTTACAGTTCACCCTAAAACTCCCACACATTTGTTTCTTAATGTCCCTCATGCTCCGTTAAACCTCACTGCAGCAATGTTCCCATA
>VYZW01042065.1:4458-22294 GCA_013401315.1 Balaeniceps rex
TGTTCCTAGGTATGATAGCCACTTTTATTAAAGGTTTGGAAAAAATATTTTAAAATTTAGCTAAAGATTGACTACTAGAATAAAACACCAAGAAGAAGAGAAAGCCAGTATTCCTCCAGATGATTTTGAAACAACAGAAACCAAATTGGAAAAAGACCCATAGCAGAGGAGAATATCAGTTACAATACTACATGTGGGAAAACATGGCAGGAAGAGAATTATGCCTAAGATGCTTGTATTGATGCTTCTCTGCCTGCCTCTCTTTGGTTAACTAGGATGTCAAGTGGATCTTAACTACACCTAACATCACCCAACTAGCTCAAATACGAACTGAAAAATATCTGCAGAGATAAAGGCAAAGACATTCATAACTAAAATACTGTTGTTCTTCCTTTCACACAAGGCAACAGTGGAAGTTGGACCTGGAAATTGTTTAAAGGCTACTGTGCTCAGATCAGCAGAAGAACTGGCATGACCCAAGGTGAAAAAGGTGGAAAGTTATAAACCCAATTATAATACAAAGGTTTAAATACCAATTCCCAACAGTCTGACCTTCACCTATTCAACTCTCAACACAAAAGGCCCCGGGCTTCAAACATTTTTTCAACAGAAAGTGAAACATATGGGCTTACTAAATACTCTTCTGTGCCATAGAGAGAAACAAATTGTTCATCATCTTCAAGTTCTCTTGCAGCACCGAAGTCTGTAAGTTTGTAAACAGACTGACCATCTTCACCTATAACACGCATTATATTGCCTGGCTTGATGTCACGGTGCACTATTCCATTCTCCCGGAGATGATTCATCCCAGCCACTTCAGTAAGAAAAAAAAAAATACAGAATTTATGTATACATCTTGACACAGACTGCACAAGCACTGAATTGTAACTGAGGCTAGGAAGACATATGTGTTTGCTTTCTCACTGGGAAATGGGAACAAGAAGAGACACTCAATTAACAAAAAGACCATGACCAGAGAATATTCTAAGCATTTTTGCCTTTTTTTTCTTTCAAACAGCTAAATTACAGTATTTCTTGCTCTCAGCAACATCCTTCCCATAAAGTAATGGGGGAAAATTTTATAACAGGCAGACACAGGTAAACCTCATTATTTTTCTAATTTACTCTTCTGAGATTATCATTAGGAATCAGTCCAACATGTGACAAATAATCTTGAAACAAACAAAAAAGAATTATAGCAATGCTTTAAACAGAAACGGCTTCTAAATGCAGCTATCTATACCAATATAGGCATAAATAAAAGATGTGACTCCATATGACCACATTAATTTGTTCAATTCGTTGACAGNTTAGACTAAAGAGTGAAGTCTACATACCCACATCTCTCAAAACGATTAAGAACTCAGACTCTGGCAAACCAAAGGCATTAGATGGTTCCTCTAAAACTGTATATAAACTCCCACATGGACAAAATTCCATAACTAGTACTTTGTGTCTAGTCGTTGTCTGGAAAAAAAATTAAAAAGATAAGTCTGTGACTATTGTGAAAACAATGTCAGAAATTACATATAACCACAGGATCTTATTTTCAAAAAAAAAGAAAAAGAAAATCTGTAGCTAGATCAAAAATCCCATACTGGTGATCTCCTTCAAAAGAAGTGCAGGTGAATTTTTATATTGTTTCATGTATTCTAACTTGGAGGCGGGGGGGAAATTAAGAAAGCCTCAAGTTCTAGGCACTTAAGAGGGTTGACAGCAGTATTGATAGGTGGAAAAATGAGAAACTACAGCACAGAAGAGCAGAGAGCAGCAATTGTCCATCTTTCCTCTTTACTAATCTCAGCATCTGGGTCATTTCAACTGACCAGTCTCAGTTTCAGCACAACTACTGCAATTCATACTAACATACAGTTCTACAGGTCCTATGTCACTATTTTAGTTGGTTGCAAAGCAAAAGCATAGAATTGTCAGGAGTGCTGAAACACCTCCAACTATCAGTATGTATTTAATATTCATACATGTAGATAGCTTAAAAATCCTAGTTCAAGATAAAGCTTAGGACAGTGGCTTCTTGAGATGGCTTTGAAGAATCATAACCTGGGCCTAAACACTGAAAGCAAGTTCAGTTGTTCTTTCAACAACAACAACAACAACAAAAGAAAACCAAAAACCGGTGCTGGCTGAATCAGAGTATTTGTATCAACATATATGTTACCATTCTTTACAAATGTAACTTTATCCTCTATAGTAAGGATAAAGCAAAAAGATAGTTACTGTGGTTACTATCACGTATCTCAGATCACGACGACAACAATTCATTACCTCTTCTTCAATGGCAAACAATTTGACAATGTTCTTATGGTTTAGCTTCTTCAGTACTTCAAACTCTCGCATCTGAACATCCACAGGACGAAGGAAACTTATACTGTTAAATACTTTGACAGCATATAAATCCCCAGTTTTCTGTTCAAAACAAATTACTAATCAAACAGAAGCATAAGATTGTAAATGTATGCATACCCATTATCCAAGCATTTTGAGATCTTCTGTTGTACATACGAGCATACCCAGATTAGAAATAGTTCAAAATAGTATTCTGTGCTTAGGTGGAAATTAAGATTCTACTAAAACCAATTATGTAAATATCGGTTTAGTTTAATATAGACTAGAGGCAAACAGACTAGCAGAATGGAAACTCAACTTTAGCCCACAAAATCTGAGTGCTTTTAAAAAAATAATAGTTAGCATAAGAAAGGCTACACATTTAAGAATGACCCATAAACTTAGCCGAAAAATATTTTTTCAGCAAGAGGTAAGCCTCTTCACAAATTAGTAAGAGACACGCACATACTCCAGTTGAGAATCTTGGCTTGCTTAAGTTAAGAGACAACTTTCGGAAGCTGAACATTGCTCTTCTTCTTTATTGTTCTGTTAATACTGATAAAGCAGTATTTTGTTTTTTCGAAGAAGGCAGTGTTAAGCACTACATACCACTCATGCAAAATCCTAAAGCAATTCAAACACACATAATAAGTGAACAGGAGCACAGTCATGATCTTAATCAGAGACTTAAGTTTTCAAGTGGGACTAAGCCCCAACATGCTCAGGCACCCACAGCACTAGCTGAGAGTGCAAGTCCTGTCCCCCTTAGGGCAAAGTACCTCCCTGCACCCACTCTAGGACAAGCTTAGATTAGCAGTCCTGCGGGTGACAGATTCTTTCTAAGGACAAAGTCTTCCTGTGCTTAGACTAGGTGTGTTTTATGGCACACTTATGTGCACTGCTGGTGCCCAGGTGAAGTTTTCTCCCATTGACAATGAGCTGCAGGTCATGTGCTCAGACTAGTGAGGGTGATGAGAGGTGCAACCATGAAACCATAAGCTTTACAGGGGAGTCATTCTGTGTTGAAATTCACTCACCCAAAAAAGCACATTAACTGCTAAATCATTGTTTAGCGTTGCTTCACAGTTAAATGTGGAACATAGAAAACATGGTAGCTTATATATAACTTCATATTGATTTCACACAGACCGTCGTTACTATGGCTATAACTAGGCTTAGCTTCATTTTGTGGGACATACCGTGAAATTCATAGGAATATAATAACCTACACAAGCAAGGTCATTTTAGCCCCTCACTCAGGTTACAAAATATACATCAGTATATCATTTACACGGCAAAACTGCTCAAAGACGTACTATTTTGTACTGATTACTCAAGGCATGTCACCAAGACGATGGTGTCCTAGACACGTACGAAGCACTGACTTATGGACAAAGACTAACAGCAACTTCATCCAATACGATACGTAAGAATATTTCACTTACAGTACAAAATCATAAAAATCACAAAAAGTAGGTTTTAAAAGAATAGGGAAAAACTATGAAAAGATAATTTAACAAAGACAAAAATAACATATCATGTAATAAAAACTGATAAGAGTTTTATTCCAATTTAAATTCTTAAGCAAGGAGTATTTTTTGCATAAAACTGAAGAATGGAGGAATGAAGAATTAATAACAGTTAATATTTTACAAGGACAAATAATACAATATTAAAAACAAATCCTCAGAAATAACTGTATAGAACTCTAATTCAATGGATGAATATTAAAAATTAAAAACTAAGTATGAATAGTTACAAAGACATATTTGCTTTAGGCCTAAATCTTGAACGGTTTTTCGTTGATTTCATGATGCTACTCACATACGAAAAAATTTCAGTTTTACTTGTTACTCAGATTAGTAATTCCTCACAAACCTTATGTCGTCCCCGGAAAACATTTGCAGTAGCCCCCTGTCCTAGAATGTCAGACAACAGCCAGAGGTAATTTGAAGTGCTCTGCATCTTTGCTCTTTGATTAGACAGTTTTCTTTTTCACCTTAAAAACAAAAGGTTAAATATAATGAATTATAATTTAGTAAAATACACGAAAGGGACTTATTTTAATTAGACGGGAAAAAAAACCCAAACCAACCACAACTCCAAAGACATGCAGAAATAATTAAGAACAACCAAGTAGAGGAATAAGAGGTAAAACAAAGAAACAAAAACAAGCTCACCAATCAAAACTAATGCCATAGATGCAACACCTCTCTCCATTTGAGGTCTTTACTCCCCAAACTTTGTTTGAAAAATCAACTGGAAAAGTGAAAGCTTTATAATCCCTTTTCTGTTGTACACAGGTGTTTAAGTGATACAGTAACAAAAACTATAGGAAAGAGTAAAAAACACGTGCACAAGTCTTTTGAAAATAAGCAAGACCTGTAATCGAATTCCATTACTTGGTATATATGCCAAAGAACAGACATTAGAGATGACGGCAGATACATATACAGATCTTTTAGACCACTTTGGCTCTGGAAGCTGCACTTCAGTACAACTGTAAAGGAACTGGACTAACTACTTACAAAAAGCTATTTTTACCTAAGCTAGATAAAAGTCACAATTAACACAAGTATATTCAGCTACTTGCTAGAACCAGCAATTACTACTGGAAGAAATTAGAATCATAGAATCATAATTTAAGAAATTAAGGGACATTTCCCTCATTTCTAAAATTTCACATTTGGTATGTCAGATCATTTCTAGAGAGCCAGCCTGGCTTCCCCACCCTTCCTGAAATGTAAACTGTCAGACACTCAAGTCTTCACAGATTCAAAAGAAATAGAAAAAAAAGTTTGATTAAATTAAAAAGATTTAAAAACCATTATAACTGCCAGATTTCCCCCCTTGCCAAAACAGCAGGAGCTGCAGGTGAATACCCTTACCTTTTTGGTTTAATTAAAGCACTGATTTTGCCATTAAATCTAGTGAAAGGCTCTAAGATCAAAGATGTAGCTTCCTGGATCAAAAGAATATTAAGAGCAAACCAGCAACTGGACCAGGGGAAGGTCCTACAGCAGCAGCCTTTCCCCACAGCCTGGCAGGGGACCCTGCATCTGCCTGTGTTAATTGACAAGAAACAGCTAACTGACACTCAAAAGAAACAAAAAAGCCTACTGGAAGAAGAGGTATGACAGAATTTCCTGTACATGTTTATTATGAGAAGGTGTTTGGCACTTTCTGAGAGCTCCCTAGTGCATAAGATGACACCACCAGAAGCCTCACAGCATGCACCGCAGGAGAGCAGAGGAAGCTGCACGCCAGCCACCACAGCACCAATCACCCGTCCCGCTCCAGCAGCCACCTGAAGCATCCACCTTTGCACTGTTCCTGATCATACCCATGCCATGCTGCAGAGAGACAGAAATTTTCTCATGACTTTGAACACGTTTCTGTATGCATAGTGACTGAGGATTTCATACTTTCATTTAGCTATTTGCTGATGTAAGATGTGGAGTTTCTTGCAAAGCTGTCCCAAAACACCCAGGCAATAACATGTAGCATACAGAACTCAACGACACAATGCAAAGACCTGACATTACTCTAAACTAAATTCAGAGTCACACAGCAACACCCTTTTTAAAATCTAGATAAAGTTCTTAATGCCTAGAGAAGGGAAGAAAGGTTTCATCTCAAATCCGAACAAAAAAAACCAACACCACAACCCAAACCCTTACAATTCTCAGTTAACTCTGACAAGACAATTTGCAATAGTAGAGTAAGATGCCTTTTCCCAGATGGCAATTGCTGTAGATGCCAAAGAGCTATCTATGATGCAGACACAGAAGGTAAGGAAGAGGTCTGCAAGGAAATAATGTATAGCCCACTCTGTAAACCATTTGTAAAATCTCTGAATTAAAAAATTCCTCATAACTAAAACCCTGCTTGTAACAAATCAGCTGGCATATTACCAGTAAACATGTATTTTGTCATTTATTTCAAAGCAACATTCATTAGACTCATACCAAGATGCAGAAACATAATGAATCCTTTCTAAGCAGACAGGAAGTGCGCAGAAGGATCAAGCAAGCAGTTTCTTCACCGATGTCTATTCAAATACTAAAAATTTTAGCAGCCTATTAGAGATTGAATTACTATCTTGCCCCAAGTGATAAAGATGAGGTAGCTTATGCATGAGATCAGCTCTCTTCCTTTACCTTCTTACTTTCTAATTAAATTTGCATGAAGGTCAATGGGTGAAAACAAAAGGACAAGTCTGCGACAGATGAGCTTGAATATTATTCAATGGATTTAAAAAAAAAAAAAGAGCAAGTCACTAATGGTTTCTCAAGGTCTGCTTTTTTTCACTTGTAAAACTACAGATATAATTATGCCAGTATTAATCCCAGGGCTCATATCCAGCGCCAAACCAAAGTCAGTTTTGCACTGCTACACTTTTTTTGCCACAATAGTATTTTTATAGTAATAACCAAGTCTACACTCTTTTGGCAGAGTCTTCACTTTTAAGGCATAAAGTCTTATTCAACTTTAATCTTCAAATTATAATCATTTGATTCAATAACATATACAACATGTTAGACCTCCTTTGATTTAATACCTTTCCTTTCTTAGACTGATTCAGAACTGATCATTGCTGAATTCAGCACGTCCAGTTTTCTTTTCATATCTTCCATTATCTTCCTAAATCAATTTGCTAAGAGTGTCATATTAAAAAAAAAAATATCTCTAACTATACGATTGGTCCTGTCACTAGATTTAATGCTGAACTTTCTATTTCTTCACATCTCACTTATGGTCATTAAGTCTGATACTAGATGAGTCAGAAGTTCCTCACATATATCTAAAGGTATCTCTCCTACCAGCAGTTTGATTTATTGTTCCCCATGACTTATTAGCGTTTCAAGGGTTTGGGGGCTGCCTTTTTTTTTTTTTTAAATATTTTGAATATTTTTCTGCTTCTTTGTCAGCAGGGGGGATTGTATAGAAAAAGACTGCACTGCTAATGTGATTTTTTTTTAAACTCCCAATGCTTTGAAGCAGGAGTACTGACTGCTTATAATTAATATGAAGACGTTTGCTGTTACCTCAGGCACGTGGGATAAGCACACAAAGCAGGTACTTCCCCTGTTAACAGCTGCAATGCACAAGTTCACCAGGCAAGTAGGGACAGATGATGAAGTTAAAGTGAAGGCTCTTTCTGTCTACAGGCAAGATCCTATATGCCACCAAAGCTGACAGGCAAGGTGCTGAGGTTCTGAATAAATGTTATGTTAGCATTATACAGTCCGGTAAATATGAAGGTTTTATACTTTCCCGTATGCCCTCTCTTAATGCCTAGAAAAGAAGATTCTCCCCCTGAAGTTCCTGCTTCCTACCCCTGCTTTCTTCACCTAACCTCCTTACGGGAGTTTCCAGTCCAACAGCTAGTGCCTGAATTATCGAAATACCCTGCCCTGGGCCACACATGGTGCTGCTTGCTTGAACCCACAGGAAGCAGCACATGCTCCCAAAGGCCTGCAAAACAAACGGCAAGCCTGGCTCCAGTGCTGCTTATCACCACTGCTCTCGGCGTTTCCAGTCTGTAATGGGGGAAGAGGACTTGGCCTCTGTCAGGGACGGCAGATCCTGGAAAGCAATAGAGGGCCACAGGCTCGCCTGAGTGACCCAGCCAGCCCCACGCTCGGAAACGGGCACAGTACCGGAGCTCATCTCTGCAACAGGACACCCTTCCCGAGGCAGAAGTTTAACAACTTCTCTACAACCACGAAGCTGATGCCACTACCGAGGAAAGCTTCATACAAACCACTGGCAACGTATGCTTCACTTGGCTCCCCCCCCCCGCCCTTCTAATTACAAAAGTAATTTTGACGGGTCGCATCACCCCCGACCTGCCGACATTCACGGGGGTAAGTCATCGAGACCGGGGCAAGGGACAAGCCTCAGCTCGGCCTGACGCGGCCTCCACCCACCCTGCCCTGCCCACCAGCCCCGGCCCCACGCACCGAGCCGCCTCTCGCCCTGCCTGCCCAGCGCCCCGGCCGCTTCCGGCTTCCTGCAGCGGCGCTGGGGAGGCGGGGCGGCAGAAGCACCGCCTTAGCGGCCGGTACCTCCCGGCCGTCGCCAGCCCTTCCTCGCCCGGAGGTGGCCGGCGGGGCGCTGGGGTCGGCTGACGGGGGCGGTCGTCGCCGCCGCCCGTTCTGCGTGTGTGGGGGGCGTGCGGGAGCGGCGGCGGCTCCGGCGGCGAGGGGACGGCGAAACTGGGAAACGTCTGGGAAAGATCGAAAAGTGAAAGTAGGATGTGCCTTAAAAATGGTCACTCCGGGTATTTTAGCTGGTGTGATGTTCAAAACGAGCTCAGAGCGGTTCCGGTGGGGATTTCCGCGGCGATTTTTTGCTGCGTAACCGTTTCAGCGGTGGTTGCGTCTCTCCCCTCCCCACCTGAGGCAGGGCTGCCACTCTCCCCTCGGCCCGGTAACCCCTGGAGTACGAACCTCGCCTCACTGACTGCTTTTTCAAGAGATAACCAGGAGAAACGCTCCCCCCACCCCCGGTGTAATTTCTCTCAGTTTCACCCGTTTTAAACCTCACGAAGTCTCGGTATTTTTCATACAATTGTGCCCTCGCTTATTTTTTACTTAAATGCCTTAAAGAAAAGTTCCTTGCTGATTTGTCTCTTGCTCTTTTTTTTTTGTCTGTCCAGTAATGTTGCTGTTCCAACAAATGCTCTCTATAGCTTGTATAAGGAAAAATATTGATAACTTTATGCATAAAGTTAATTTAAACATAATTATATGTTTAAAATTAAAAGTATTCCCCCCCCCATCCTTTTTTGGATCCTCTGCATTTCCTGTTTGGAATTACCATCTTCCCAAATCTTAGAAGCCTATTGTCTTGAGGAACTGACACATAAAAGATAGCGACCTTCTGCTTACAGGCTTTGTTTATCTTACCTTTCTTAACCTTTATCACAAGTCCAAACTTCTGCTGGTTCACTTGCTACAGGGCAGTAATTCTGCTTAGTGAAACTGATAAATTGACTTTGATACATTTTATACTGTTAATATAAATGCTTAATTTACATTTCCCGATTGTTGGAATCTGAGCTTTATTTTGTAATGCTTCTGCATTGCAGAGGGAATAGTCCCCTACGACATTTGTGTTCTGTCCTTGAGTCTTTCAAAATGCTGCAGCACTCCTCAGAAGTTACATGGTTTATTTCTGCTACCCTATCCTCCATGCCCAGCTTTGCAAGTAATACCCATAAGTTAGCTTTGTCTTTTTCAGAAATATTCATCAGATCATCCATACAGATTTTAGCAAAAGCCCTTTCAAAATCAGGAAAACACCAGTGAACTTTTTTCTGTGTGTCTTGAATGTGTACTTGCTTCCACTTCTGAATAAAACCAAGCTGTCAGCTCAGTATGTTTTGGAACTGGCCATTTTAAATCACTCTCACTCAGGCTGGACAGGACTTCGGGAGGTCTCTGGTCCAACCACCTGCTCAAAGCAGGGTCAGCACTGACTTCAGACCAGATTCCCCAGGACTTTGTTCACTTAAGAGCTAGAGCATCTCCGCTCCAGTGTCACTCTGCCCTTGGGTCTGGCTGCCGACTGCTCTCAGTGCAATTACTAGGCCCATGTGCTTTCCCCAGGTCTTGAATCCATGAAGGTGATTCACATGGCTCACATGATTCAAATTGTCCATTTTTTTTTAGGATATATTTGTAACATAATCAGTGATCCTAATGCAAGGAGGATCTTCTCTAGCCTGTAAATGTTTCACAGTATGAATCACAGGAAAAGGGTACGTTGAATATAATAATAAGAAAAACAGACACCAAAAAGGAAAGTGTCATTACAGTTTCACTTTAGAAATTTTTACTTTGCTTCCTTCCACTTCTTTTCAATGTATTAGTAAAACTTTTGGTATTCCTCACCTCTCTTGTACTTGAATTCTCATTCATGTTACAAATTCAGCAGTCTGTAGCTGAACAATCCTAACAATATGGCTATAGGAATTGCAGCTAAAGCTGCCACATTGCATACAGTCTTCTCACACATGTAGCTATGAGTGCCAGAACTCAAACAAGGAAAAGATGCTGGGGAAAAAAAAAGTCAAACTGAGCATAGTCAACCACAGCTGAGCACATTAAAACAGGCAAAATACAGTTATCTTCTTCTAATCTTTTTCTTGGGACCCTCTGGGCAACCTAGCAACAAGATAAGAACAGGGGAGAGTGGAAATCAAACACAGTAGACATTTGCCAAGAAAAAACATTTGCCAAAACTGAATTATTTGACTTTTAAAGATTTTGAGTGAGAAATTGCATCTTACCAACTTTACCAAAAGGACAACCGCTAACTTTACTAGTAAGTCAGGTGAGAACAGTAACTCTAGAAACTCCTAAGCAAGTTAAACATTACACCTGCTTGTAAATAAGATACTCTCTCTCTGCAAAGGGTGCCTTGTATCTTGAATTAAAGACTTGCAGCTGTGTTTCCTACTTAAACACACTTTACAAGAAGAAATTCTGTTGTGCACAAAAGGAGGAATTACTACCATGATGATGTTTCATGCATCTTCAGTCTTGACAGGGGCATTTTGACCCATGCAGGTACACAGCAATGGTAAGTCATACAGGAAAGCTGCAGGTCACTCTGTTTGGTGCAGCTTTTAAATCAGAAGATCATCCATTGTCTGAAGAAGGAAAGCATGTGAATGTCAACCTAATCTCTCAGTGGAGTGTTCTCATCTACTTCTATCTTTGTCCTCCTCTTCTACCTCACAAGAAGTAGTTTTTGTAATACATTCAAAGCATCTAAACACTGCCTGGAGAGTCTAAGTTCACACTCTGAATACATTGCATCACCAGATTTATCTTCAGAGATAACAAGTTACATGCACTTCTTTTCCAGTCCAGATTTAAAAAAAAAAAAAAGAGCACAAAGCAGGAACCCATCTCTTCAAAGTAAAGATGTAGAAACTCATCAATTGCCTTTCTAAACCTTGATTCTTTGCAAAGATAGTTACTAAGCACTGCATGCCCACCACATAACCCAACTGTGATACAACAGCTGCAGACCTGCGGTCTCTGCACCACTGAAGGAAATTACAGAAAAAACAACCAGTAGCCAGAATCAGTGTTTACACATTTATCTAAAGATACAGAAACCAACCCACAGATGCTGTTTTATAGCTCACACCTTGCATAATCCCTGATGGCACACTATTCTGATTCAACAGGGTCAAAGCATAGGAAAGTAAACGATCCTTTTTGAATTCTTCAGGCTGAACCAAATTAGTTTCTCCAAAGATCCAGACTACCTAACCATTCATCCCTACAGGATACTCTTTCAGTCATGGATGGAAGGTCAGGGTCCAGGTTTATAATGCAGCCATGCACAGCTCGCTCCCATGCTCTGCACTCTCTCCTTTATATCCATCCTCACCTGACTCCACCATAGCACGCAACATGCTTCAAGGAGGAAGCGTTTCTGCCACTTCAGCTTCCCGAATAGCTCATTCTGGGGTTAGATGAACACCAGATTTGGCACAGAGGAAGCTACAAGGAGGATGGTGGGGATGAGGAAGGAGAACAGCCTCTTTTGGCAGTGGCCAGTTTAAAGACTTTTCTCATGAGGGTGTAATTTGATAGTAGCTAAATCATGCTTTGTTAGACAGGTGACACAGTCAATTATACTAACAACTAATTAGCGTAGGCTTTTTTTTTTGCTTTTACACAGTACTAAAAGCAGCAGTACTACCCTCACTTCAGAAAGCAAAAGTCTAAATCATGTATGAAGATTAAGGGTGACTCCATGACAATGACACTGTTAATTTAAAACCAAAAATCTTTGCTAAAGACAGAAGAGCCCTACCTTATTGTTTGCTTCATAATCTGCCTAGTGAAAGCTCTTCCCTCCGTGTGGTAAAGCTGCCATAACTGCAGGGGAAGGAGACCAAGCCAAACACACAGAACACTGACAGCAAACACCCCGCAATAGCTGCGGTGGCTGGGGGTGCAGCCCCTTGAGCTGGGCAGGGGCAGCTGGGAGGTGCCAGAACACAGCAGCGTATGCAAAGCACCAAGTCAAAGATGGAAGGCTCCTAGTGCTACAGGAGAAAATGAAACGGATATTGGACCCAGAGGACCTCTAGCATTGGTATGGCAGCAAAGGGAGGGAAAGGGGATTGAGAGACTAGGAAGTATAAAAAGCACCACAAGCACTTAATCTGCAATAAAACAAATCAAGTAACAAGAAACTTTTGATTAAACGTGCAAAAATCGGGAACAAAAAAAAAATCTTATAGAAGTGATACTGTCCTATTGAAGGGTAGTAAAGGTAAGCGCCCTCTACTTTCTTCCCTCCGTGAAAAGGGAGGAAATGGCAGTGAGTATCCTCAAAACATCACCACACTCCACTCCTGCTGCTGTTTCTGATCCACCTCCTCATTTATTTTCCATTTGAATTAGATGAAGAACCTAGCACCACACAGTCCAGAAAAATGCTGATCTGATTACGCTAGAGTTAAGTCAGCTTTTTACTATGGACATCAGTTCTTGAGGAAAGTATTAAATGCCACGCATGGAAAGACTCCTAGCTTCCCCCCGCCCCTATGAAATAGCTAGGGAAACTGCAATGTCATAGAATTTTGAAAAAAAACCCAACAACAATAACAAAGAAACAAACTGAACAACCAATACATTTTGGGACAGAACTAGCCACACTCTACTAAAATCTCTGTATAGACCATTGACCCTACTGAAATATGGCAGTGAATGCAAATCTTTCTTTCTGCCAGCATCTTCCACATGCAAGACTGCAATACAATTTATTATCCAAACATCAGAAAAATTGCCAGGTTCTACTCAAGTGTAACAGCCAGAAGGTTAAAGAATGCTGTAGCTTCTAAAGTTTCAACCAAAATGATTCGAAGAGACTTAACATTTCACTGGATAAAGTTTTATTTTTTTATAAAAAAAGATAGAACCAGATGCTACTTTTAAATGAAATCATTTATTAAACCAATCTGTTTTATAGGAGGTATATATATATTTTATAATTAAGACAACTTCAATGAAATGACTATCTACAAGAATGACTTTGATTGTTTTATTTTCATGTCACCATACATGAACAAATGAATTTTATGTCTTATGAAAACTCAGTATCAAAAATGTACACATTTTAATAACCATTGTTATGGTCTGAAGGGATTTTTACATTTAATTTCAAAAATAAGTGTCATTTCATTGCTGTACGTGTTACAGCATAAGCTTAAATCATCCTATACATAATAAAAGTTTGTGTAGGTATACAGATAATTTTTCAATGTTGTCACATACCTTCATGTTTGAGACACAGGTGGGGGATTTGCATTTCTCTCTTTTGCGAAAGGCTAAAATATGTACTGATGTGAGCACAAAGCAATATTTCTTAAAAACAAAACCAGTTTGAATGGCACAAGAGTTAGCGTTTTTATAAATTAACAACCAGAGTTCTGGATTATGGAAACAGGTACATGAGATTCCAGTACTTTCCTTAGGGCTTCGCTCTCTGGAAGAATACCTGTTAAAAATTTATTAAAAAACGTTTTAAGACAAAGGAAATATAAGACATGGAATGGTTGAGGTGTAAGATAATTAGTTTGACAGAGCTCGTTTTCTTGTTTAACATACTGGTTAACACAGTTCAAGGACATTACTTGTGCTATTCAGTTACACTCACACCCTCAAAAATGAAGCATTCTGACACATTCTCTACAATTATAGCATCACTTTTTTGCTATTTCAGCTATTAAGCATAAGCTGCAAGAATATCAAGCTATTGAGGAACTGGCGAGGTGCTGAGGATAAGTGACAATTCTACAGATGTAGGTTTGTTGTTGTTTGCTCCTTCTTTCCAAATAACTGCTTTTAGTACTTGGAGATTCCCTATAGCTAAAAACTATTAAATAATTCAATATTTCAGTATTTCCATTTACTTCAGGTCACTACCATGACTGAATTGTGTGACAAAGTTCAAATGGAATTAAAAGCTATTTAAAGAAAAAAGTCTTTACCTTTAAGTAATTTTTAAAAACTTTAGCATCAGGCTGCTGAAGTGCTTGACAGAATTCCTGTAAGAGAGAACAAAGAAATACTAAATAACTAAATGAGGCAACAAGCCAACCTGAAATAGGAGCATATAGAATACCTTGTATGTAAAGCCATTGATATTACTTTGTATTTTCCCTAACATGCAAAGAAAAGCATGTTATCGATAAAAAACTGTAATAGGCTATGACAGGCCAAGTGCATTCTGGGGTGAAAAAAATTGTATTTTCAAATACAGGATATCACATTCAATTTAGCTGAATAGACAGAAACAGGACTATCTACGAAGACTGCAATCAAGGAGATTCTAAACCTTTAACTTTTCCAGTAACTTTTGGTGGCTTTGAAATGAACACTTCAGACGAACATTTACGCTTAAGAAGTATCATGTATACACTAAGTGACTCTAGCAGAACATTTCTGTCACTTGAAAAAGTTATAATCTTAGATCAGAAAACATTGGGGTGCCAGCAAGAGAGAATACTTGTTCCTTACATATATTTAACACCACTTAGAAGTTCTACAGCTTAAGTCTTATAATGAGTATAATTGTCTCCTAATGCAGCAAACGCGATTACTATAGTATCCAAACTAGTTGCAAGTAAAATTGTCAGTGTTCATCTAACAATTTCTTCATGGCAACGCTTACCATATGGCTAGCAATGCTTAATGTTGAGACAATGGTCAGGTGTAAAGTTTCACTTTTGAGAACCCTCTTACGCTACTCCAAAATAAGCACACACTTCTTGTACATAATTTTTGACCATAGAACCAGTGCTGTGGCTTAAACTTCTGTGGTGTTCAATACAGCCTTTATCATCACACTTTCTATACATTCAACATTCTTCATGTTGCTTTTGAGTTATTACTCTAAGTATTCTGATACTTCTCCCTCAAGTTAAAATTTGAATTAAAGCAGGAAGATGGCTTAGACAGTCACATGCACTGGATTCTTTTTTGCAAGGTACTCTTGCAGTACCTTTGCTCCTTGTGCTAAATTAATCCTATTCTGATATGCAATAGGATACTGAGGGATGATAGAAAGTTAACTGAGTTTTACTGAGGGATGATAGGAAGTTAACTTTGCCAGTATTCACTTTGTTCCCATTTAACATTTATGATTGTTAAAGAGTTTTCCAAATGTACTTTTAGGAATTCCTACCTGAATTATCTCAGGAGCTACTTGCAAAGAAGGCAAATACTCTTGTTGAAGATACTGAATGCACTCAGGACCCTAAAGAAAAGCAGTACATAATTTGTTCAAGTATATTTTCATACAAATGGGAAGTCATAGCCCTATACTATTTGAAAACAGGTGGTCTACATGACTATTTTACAGAGAAGTTATGCATATCAAATACCAAATGCTTATGTTATTCTCAGCTGTTAGCAAATAAAAAGATTTCTCAACCTTGGCATTAAGGATTCTACTGCAATTTGGTATCTTTTGTTACATAGCAGAAGAATGCACTGAAAATTGCACTGAAATACAGCTAGTCAGTTTGTGACATGTCAACTGTAAAAAGCCAGTTAAGTGAGAGGGTGGCCCTAATTTCATTATCTGGCATATGAAAGAAAAAAAAACAAAAAACTTGGCAATTAATATCTGCCAACTGCTTTACCATACTACTCCCATTGTGAAATTTAGTAGCCAAGTACTCCTGAACATAGTGTTTCTCTTCTTGTAACATTGACTATGTAACTTGTGGTGGACTAAACAGTAATAAAATGGAACTTCCAAACCTTTGAGAGAAGCAGACAGATAGGTCTGTTTTGGTTAACACATTATTTTTTGTTTTCTTTATCTGCATTTATCAGATACCTCTCATCACAAGAGGGATTACTGGACACTGGCAGTATACAAACATGACCCAATACATCTACCAGGGCAAAGTGAATCAACTTTATTAATTCACACATAAGTTACCCTAGAACTAGAACATGATATACGGTTCACATGAGGGGAAAAGATTTCAGATCATTTTCCCGTATTTGCATTGGTAGTGTTAAAAGAAACAGTATTTGTAATAGGAAGTTTTTTCATTTACCAAAGCTTGATTTCCTACAGATTTCTCTCTTCGTTGCTTTTGGGGAAACGGGGAACAAACTCAGCTGCTCTCCTCAATTAAAACACAATTGCTTCTCTGCCAGTTTTTAACTTCTTACAATTTTTGTGTAGTTGTGCTTTTACTTGCATTTGACAGAAAAGGTAGCCAGCAAGCTAAAGGCTGTAGCAGGAAACAGTAACATGAACACAGAAACTGTTTCATTTCCCATTAAAACTGGAAAGATGCTATAGTGTTTTAGCCATTAGATAATGCAAAATTCATTTTTTTTCCATAAATGTTATTCAATCTAGTCTCCTACAAATAAAAAGATACCTTTAGTTTCCACAGAAGTACTCTATAGTACTTCTCCAATTGCTTTTTTATGTCAGTTTAAGTACTACACTGAAAAGTGAAAGAATGCCAGTTGATCAATTAAACACAGTAATAATCAGTAAGTGAGCAGATTTTTCTCCTTAATGGAGAGTCAATATTTTGCAGTACTTTATCAAGAGGTAGAACTACTGGATCCTGTATCCCTACACAACATTATAGTCATTATTTTATATAAGAGTAGAGTAGTAATTCACCCTAGTAAGTATGTAATTTTTAGAAATTGATAAAAGCACTAGAAAGAAACCTGCAAGAGTTATTCCCTGCAAAGTACTGTGAAGCTTACCCTTTTGAGATGAATTGTTTTTAACGTCACTGCACATTCTGATAAAGCCTGCAATGTAATACATAATGTTAGACCGTTCAATCAGTCTATTGGTTAAGTATTTAAAGCCAAAGAACCTAACAAGGCCCAAAACAAGGGCTAGTTCATGCCATTATTCCCTCATTTTCCCCTCACACAATGATAACAGGCTCAACCTTCCCATTTTTGTTCCACTCTAACCAGAAAAATTTATGTCAGAGCTGAACCCAAAATGAACGAAAGAACAGCCATCTGCGTGTGTTCACTTTCACTGAACTAATGTTCAGTGAAATAAGTAATATAGGTCAATGGTAAATACTCAGATCTGCAATTCTCTAGCTTGATTTTGAGCACAGGTGAACTACAGAATACAGTACCACAATATTCAATAATTAATCATCTGGGTACCTCAATAAAAAACTTTGGGGTTTTATTTGTGAGACAATGATCTTTGATACCACACAGCCATTGTAGGTTTCTTAGCTTGAATCTGCCCCGCAAGAATGAAAGCAAAAAAAATGTCTGTAATACACACCAATACTGTCTGGGCATCTGCTAAGTCAAACGTTTGCTTCAAAGGTGCTAAGAAACATGCAGGAACAATGTGCTTGTAGACAAAGTCTGCAAAACCTACTGGTCCATCTTTACCTCCTGAAAAGAAAAACAACATTCCATGTTCTATTATTGCT